>CM076578.1:1808030222-1808159736 GCA_034641835.2 Pinus albicaulis
GCCTCCCATGAGAAGCTCTCCTCCAAAAGGAATCTCCCAATATTGGCCAAGGTAAGCATGAGTGGCTTTCATCTACTCCAATGTATGGAGGATCCCTTCCTCAAAGGAGGTACCCTCTGTCTCTCCAAATCCATGGAGTAGCTCCCTTGCACCATGAAGGTTCCATACTCCATGACTGCAGCAACCTCTACCGGCATAGTACAGATAGTGAGAGTGGGTGGTGTTGAAAGTGGAAGGATGTCCCCCTCCTCCTTGAGTTTATACCAAACTATCTGTGCTACACTAGAATCCTCCAAAGTGTTCACCTCTCTGGAATCCATGAGTGGTGAATCAAATGGCAAGATTTCTCTTACCAAATCCAAGTCTGGTGGCCTCCCCAGTGGAATGCCTCCATGTAGTGAGACATCCATAGAAATGGAAGACTATTCATATGGTTGGGAAACCTTGCCCTTGCCCTCACAGCGCAAACTAGTCTCCCTCCTCCTTACACCAGCTCTTTGAAATAGATAAGTGTGTGTGTTCCTCATCAACTGTTGATGTCCTTCCTCCCTATCTCCTCTTTCCATCAATATCATCTCACAATAATGCTGCTCATTCATTTTACTCTGCCTCCCATATGTGAGATCCTGGGGAACTTCTTGCAATGACACAAGAAATCCTCCTATTGGAGCATGTGCTCCTCCTTCCTCTGCATTAGGCACTATATATTCTGTAGATGTGACAACGCTGTAACTCCCATCCTTCTCTTCATATTCAATATGATTAGGAGGTAACTGCTAAAATAGAGGATCTCTCTTTGCAAAAGGACACTTCATGCCCTCTTGTCCAAGGTTATGAAACAAAGATCTTGCCTCTAGCAAGGTATCATGCAAGATATGACCTCCTCCAATAGGTTTCTCAAGTGGTTTTGAGTTTGTAGGTCCTCCCAACTTATGCAAAATTTTCATTGGTTTGATTGTCTCATGTTTTGTATCAAATTTCTCAACCAATATTTTAGTGAACTTTGCAAAAGATGAAGTATTAACATTTTTCAATGAAAATGACTCAAACATCCACCAATCATAGGCCTTACCTTCAAAGTGCAGCATTGAAACTCTAATAACGTCTGCTTCATAAACTGGGTGTTGTTGCAAATAAGTACACAACTCCTCCACCCAATCTTTGGCTGAGCAAGTTGGGGATCCATCAAAGGTATATAGAGGAAACCTATCCATGTCATGCAGTTGGCTCCTCTCCACCTTGATCTTGCAGAACTCTTTGAGATTTAAAAATGATCTCTAAACTTCTCAGTTTGAGATTCATACTCTTGCAAAAAATTGCTAAGAGTTCTCTTCTACGACATTTCCTCTTCTTTCATCTCTCTCACAGCAAATCTGGGAATTTGACTGCGTTGTGCATAATAGGGTGTATTTGCATGCTCACACATATCATGTACCAATCTAGATCTGGCTCTAGATCCAAACTCCTCAGGAGATTCCATCTCTCCTCTCATCTTCTTAAGATTTTCATTGATGCACTGCACAGATCTTGGAAGAAGATTTGTAAGCCTATATTCCCTCTTTCCTCCACATAATGGAGTCTTATTCCTATTCATATCTCATTCTCTTGATAGTTGCATGGCTGAGTTCCACGGGGTGAGCCAAGATTGAAGCTCTTATACCACTGTAATATCCCAAAATAGGGATTTTCTACAACAATAAGGATATATTAAGATATTATAAAGTTGGAGAGGAAGCAGATAGACTCATATGATGTGTTCAAAAACACATAGACCTCAAATGAGTGAAACAACAACAAAATAAGAATGTCTACACCTTCCCAAGTGGGTAAAATGCAGAAATTAGACCCTGAAAACGTTATTTATGAAGATATTCATTTGTACTGGGTGAAATAATGCTAGGTTCCCTTAGCATATGTTGTTAGGTTATCACATAAAAAAGGGTATCAGAAATAAATCCCTTTTTATATGTTAAACAGACCTCCCGGCTACCTGACAGCTTGAAAATAGCCAAATCCCATGACTTGAGTTATGAAAAAAAATACTGAACATATAAAGTGTTATTTTATGAGGTTTTATATATTAAAATAATTAAATAACATGGATATGGAGTTACATGGAATAATATTCCAAGAAAATAGAGATCTGACCTCCTTATTGCATTATAAAGCTAACCCAGCAAGGGTTTCATGAAACACATGTACAATAAAGAGCATATATGAATATTCAGCTCAAAAAATGTAGTCTTACTATAACATTACAGAAATATATCTTAATAATACAAAATAAGGATGAGAATCCCTTCCTCTAGCTTTCCGGGAGAAGGGTTGGCCCTTTCCCTCGGAAACTAGCTCAAAAACAAGGGTCTTAACCTTGCTGCAACAAATCTGCATAAAATGACATAGTTCCTACAAGGGACTGTGTTGTAGTTGATGATAACCACTTTGGCCTACTACCAAGATATGAAATATGCTCAAAAATCTCCCTAGCTGATTTCTCAAGAGAAGGAAGGCACCTTCTACTAAGAAACAGACCCGGAAGTGGTGTAAGAATCCTCCACTGCAACACCCTGCAACTCAGCAATATCCTACTACAGAAATAATGCTAGAACTGAATATGATGCTTGGCCTTGAGCCTGAATGTGGAGAAATACAGGACAAGATTTCCCAAGAGGCCTCTCAAGGGAAGAGGTGGGAATCCCGCTCGGGAACACCCGGTGCTACCTTGCTAAACACCAAAGGGAAGACAAGTCTAAACAGACAAGATCAATAGATCAATATACAAAATCATGCCTAAAAAATGCCTCCCTCATCTCCATATATAGCAAGTGAACCTCTCCTCATTGGGTCCCATCCACATGTGCCATCTAGCTCATGCAAGTTGTCCTCCACCAAAACTACATTATCCAATAAGGTGGTTCAATTTATCTAGACAAATTTGTTGACTTGGTCAAAGTTGATTGAATCAACATGCCCCCATCTCTGTTCACACCCAAGGGTGCTCAAATAAGCTACTTATTCTTACCCCTTTCCACATTAGGAGTGTTATTGATCCTTCTAAAGAGGTTAATGGGTCTCCCTACCCATTTATTCACCTTCCTAGTGATAAAACAACTCTAATATTCCATTTAGCTTGGAGGCTAAAATTTTGGAATATTACACCATCATTGATGAATTATTAGATGAGTTACATGGAGAAATTTACTTCACCAAGCTGGATCTTTGTTCTCGATATCATCAAATTAGAATGAAGACTGAAGAAATTCCGAAAAGAGCATTCAAAACTCATGAGGTTCATTGTAAATTTTTGGTCATGCCTTTTGGCCTTACTAATGCACGTTCCAAATTTCAAGGTTTGATGAATTTCATTTTCAAACCATTAGAAAATTTGTGCTAGTATTTTTTGATGATATACTAATCTACAGAAAGCCTTACAAGGATCATGTTCAACATGTTGAAATGGCGTTCAAACTATTGGAGGAGAAACAATTATATGAAAAAACCTCCAAATTTTTCTTTGGAGTACATGAGGTAGAATATTTGGGTCATATTTTATCTCATGAGGGCGTTAAGGTAGACCCTAACAAAATTAAATCCTTCAAGGAAAGGAAAATCACTACAACCATAAAGCATATTTGAGGATTTCTGGGATTAACAGGGTATTATCTCAAGTTTGTTAATAATTATGGTAGAATGGCGGCACCATTAACATCATTACTGAAGACAAATGCATTTTCTTGGACTGCGGAAGCAACTAAGGCCTTTGAACATCTTAAAGAGGAAATGTTCCAATCACCGGTGTTAGGTACACCAAACTGCACAAAAACCTTTACTGTGGAATGTTATGCCTCAGGAAATGGAATTAGCACGGTTTTAATCCAAGAAGGAAGACCCATTTATTTTGAAAGTCATCTAGTCAAAGGAAAGTACTTACTGAGACCTATTTATGAGAAGGAAATTTTGGCAATACTACATGCACTTAAGCAATGTCAACCTTACCTAATGGGAAGACACTTCAAGGTAAAAAAATATCATGATAGTCTTAAATACTTTTTGGAAAAAATATTATCTTCCAGAAAGTAGAAAAAATGGGTCACAAATATGTTGGGTTATCACTTTGAAATCATCTACAAAAAATGGAAGAAAATTTTTGTTGCAGATTTTGAAATCCTCATCTATTTCAAAGCATTTGTTTATTGCAATTCCTATTATCCAACTTGAGTGGATAATCGAAGCAAGGGATGAATGAAAGAATGATGAAGATGTTTGGACACTCATTCAAAAGTTACAATAAGATCCCAATACATCTGAAACATTTAGCTGGAATAATGATTCATTATGGTACAAACATCACTTATATATTTTTAAGAATTCCCAACTCAAACATAAGAGTCTTTTGGAATTTCACACCTCCCATAGGAGGGCACTCAAGATTTCTTAAAACTTACCACATGGTGAGGAAGGAATTATTTTGGGATGGTCGTAAATATGATATTCAAAAGTTTGTGGCAGAATATTTTGTTTTCTAACAAAATAAAGTTGATTCAATTAATACCTCGAGTCTATTACAATATTTATCCATTCCAATTCAACATTGGGAGGAGGTTTCAATGGATTTTATCACATTTTTACCCAAGTTTGAAGGAAATACTGTCATCATGGTGTTAGTTGATTGAATTAATAAGTAAGAATAATTTTGTGCATTATCTCATCCATTTAAAGCGAGTACATTTTCTACTATAGTTATGGAAACAATTCAAAAGCTACATGGAAACCCAAAGATTATTGTAAGTGACAGAGATCCCATTTTTACAGGAAATTTTTGGACGGAATTGTTTCTTTATTTGGTACTCAACTAGCTCATAGATCATCATATCATCCTCAATCTAATAGGAAAATTGAGATAGTGAATAAATTTTTGGAAAGATATCTTCGTTCCTTTGTATCTGATAAAGAGACACAATGGTTAAAGTGGTTACCTCAGGCTGAATGGTGGTATAACACTTCCTTCCATACTGCAACAAAAATGACCCCATTTATGGGTCTTTATGAATATCATCCACCCTCAATCTCATCATATTTAAGAGAAAATTCTAAGGTTCAAGCAGTGGAAGTTCACATCAAGCATCAACAACAAGTTCTCCAGCTCTTAAAGGATATCCCCACCTTGGCACAAAATCGAATGAAAAAATAGGTAGATCGACATCGCATCGGAAGAATTTTTTATTTAGGAAAATGGGTATATTTATAGCTACAAAAATGAAAACATATGTCCCTCAATCAAGCTAAGAAGGATAATAATCATCACCAAAGTATTATGGTCCTTACAATGTGTTTCAAAATATTGGTACTACGACATATAAATTGGAGCTTCCCACATCTTCCTGAGTGCACCTAGTTTTCCATGTTTCATGCCTAAATAAGGTTATAGGTGACAAGCTCCCAGTTCAAACAATATTTCCAAAACTTGACGAAGAATGAAAAATCATATTGGAACCTAAAGTAGCCATGGAAAAAAGAACTCGACAACTACAAAATTGATAAATTTTAGAGTATCTCATCAAGTGGATGAACTTACCCGCTGAAAATTTGACATGGGAGGACGAGAATTTTATACAGCACAATCCATACCTACTAATGAAGTGAGGACAAAAATTTCTTGTAGGAGAGGGGCATGCTAGGTCCCTATAATGCTAGTGTATCCCCTTGTTTTTATTTTTACTGTATTCCCCTTATTGTTATTGTTATTCCCATGTAGTCCCCATATTTTTATTATTGTGCCCCATAGAAGCACACTATTATTATTATTCTGCCATTACATTGTTATTGTTATGGCAGATAGGATTATATTGTTACCCTTTGGACTCGAATATATAAAAATGAGTTTTCTTCATTTTAATCATTGAAGAATTGTTCATTTATGTAATATAAAGGAGGTTTCCCCCTCTAAGAGGTTGATTTCTAAGTCATTGATCTATCTCTTCTTTTATTTTGTGAGCTAGTTTCATAACAGAATAATACATTAACCTAGTTGGATTCACGTATAATAACAACTATCACGAATCATTAAATATCACTCCTTTAGAATTATTGTATAGAAGGAGGTGCAAAACACCAGTTAACTAGAACAACCCTAAAGATAAGTTACTTTTAGGACCTAATATGCTAGCAAAAATGGGGCAAGCCATGAGAAAAGTTTTACAGAACTTGAAATCTACCCAAGATATACCGAAAGCATATGCAAATAAGAAAATCAATTATAGATATTTTCATATAGGAGACCATGTATATGTGTGAGTCAAACCCAAGAAAATCATGGGGAGGTTGTGCAAAAATCACTCCTCAATATTATGGTTCTTTCCAAATCCTTGAAATAATTGGACATGTTGCATATCATATTGCATTATCTAGCCATATGTGAGTCCATAATGTGTTTCACATATCCCTGTTAAAGAAATATATATATGACTCTAGACATAATATTAAATAGAAATATGTGGAGGTAAAACTCTAATTTTAATTTTTTTTTATATTTAATAATTCTTGTTTAAATATTAGAGTAAACTAATGATAGTTTTATGATGTGGAATAGGTTGAAATCAACGGAGAGTTTCTGGTAGAGACTCTATGTATTCTCGAGTGAAGAGAAACAATGTTAAGGAGGCAAGCTATTACAGATGTTAAACTGTAGTGGAGGTAATTTTGTCCAGAAGAGGTCCCTTGGAGGATGAAAGATTTATGTGAGAAGCATACCCTCACCTATTCCAAGGGAAATAATGAACATCGAGGATGATGTTTCACACAAGGGTGGGATATGTAACAACCCCTAATCATCTAAATATTTTTCATTTACTTTTGCGATGCAAGACTTTGTAAATTCTAGACTAGTTGAAAGTATAGTAAAGAAACTTTAGATGTTTAAAGTTTATTTTATTTTATTTATTTTAAAAAATGTTATGCCAAGTGATGGAATTATGGGAAAAGACCGTAAAATTAAATATTTAATTTTCAAGTATTTGATATTGCTTCTTCGTCCTTCCTTAGATATTAAAACATCTCATTTGGCCATAAGAAGCCAAGAGAGGAATGAAAGGGAAAAATGTGTGAGGAAACTAAAAGGGGAGAAGAAATATTGAGCACACCAAGGTTAAGAAGGGTATTTTTGTAGGGTTTTCTTGAGTTGGAAAGGAGCCAGTGGAAGCCCTGAAGTTTAAAGTTCTTGACTGCAAAAGGAGTCCTTAGGTCTAAGAAAAAATTATATATATTAACCACTCTGGAAAATAAACGAGGCTCCGAGGAGATTGATTGCACGTAACTTCCAATATAACTTGTTGGGTGGAAGAGTCTTCTTCCTAGAATAATTTCCTCATTGGTTGAATTCATACAGATAAATAAACTTGAATCATAAAAATAAAATTTAATGGTGGATTGTCTTGTATTTACTGAATAGTTTCAAGAGTGGTGTTATGAATGGAAATAGAAAATATATGGAAGTAACATTTTTTGGAATATGTAAGTCCTAATTTTCTTAGTTGTGACTTTCCATAAGAGTTAGCTAAATCTATAGGTTCCTAGTTTGGTGTATGGTTGAGATATTCTCTCAACCAACTTATTTTGCATCCAAGATAGTTTCCCTATCTTGAGACAATACTTCACATATATATATATAATCTTCTTTGATTAATAGAATGTAGTGTGCATGCTCAGATTTTAAGTTGGTATAAAAGCCCATTTGGGCCTGGCCTTGGCCCCTCCTAGGCCGAGGGAAATAAGACAATATATTTGTATGGTTTTAGCTTGTCCATAAACCTTTTTTTCACCTCTTCTATATTAAAATATTCACTGTCCAATCTAGTAGGTGTTTGAAGAATTTTTTCATCTAGGGCCTGAAGAAATTTGGAAATTCAAAAATATAGAGTGGTAGTAAAATAGAAAATTTTTGGTTCTGGCCACTAATACCCATGCATTTAGAAGCAATTTCAAACATTATTGATGCCGCCATTTGATGGGTAAGCAGGTTGAAGAGATGGGCGTTAATCGATTGACAGGGATGGGTATGAGCACTGCAACTGAAAAAGAGGTTCTTTTTGTTTCCATATTGTGGATACGATAGGCTCTAGCCTCTGTTTCACAGGGGTATGCAACATGTTATAATCAACTCCTTCAGGACCCTAATAATATTGAAGTTGGAGATCCTTTCCAGGAAGAAACTTTTGTGTTGAAATTGAAGGCCATTTCTCAATCAGTCTCCTCTATTAATGAACACCACCCATGAATCCCACCACCTGATAGTGCGTCGTATTCTGGAGGGCTAATTCACTCCACCGAGGAGATCAAGGGTACAACCTCATAGGCAGTGATGGCCTCATGGCGCAGGGTGTGAAAGGATCAAACAAAGGCAAGCAGAGGCGATAATTCTCGATTTCAAACCTAGCAATCTCAACGATATAATATGTTGACAAATAGTTTCAAGGATTTAGAGACCAGGTTGTTGAGGGTTACAAATAGAGATACCGAAGCTGAAATACAGAGTAGAGATCTCGCTAGATTTTCCGAGTCCATTAATGAGAGATGGATTGATTCTGTACCCAACGGCAGGGAAAATCACAGTTCAATTTTATGTGATTTCATGAAGGATTTCATAAAGTGATTGGTTGGCACGTATATGCAAGTATGGTAAGAATTTTGGATTATTCAATTTTTATTAATATTATTGATTTTAGTCAATTCAATGGGTGGTGATGTTGTTAGAATTGGCTACTCTAGCAAGTCACACCTATATGAATACGAAAATCCAATACAATTAATGGAAAATGAAACTAATGATTCCAAAGACAATTTAAAAAAATTAAGTAAATGAGAAGCAACAAATATTATGATGGAAAACAAAGTAAATATTTGTGTGAGCTAGTGTGGATTTATGGGATAGAATCATATGATAGTATCACATACATTCATTAGCAAGTCTAGGATGTTTTGTAGTGGTCTTTGTAAATTATGTACCTGGTATCTCCAAGAATTGGAGTGTGTAATGTAAGCCTGATGATGCATATGTATCCCCGTGAAGTTCATGGTAATCTAAAAATCACTTTGTAATTGCACGTTTGTGGTCAGCAGAAAACCACTTTGCAGTGTTGGTTTGTGGTAAGCTGGGAACCATGTGTGAGAGTGAAGTGGACATAGATTCATGTAGGCATGGTTTAGGGTCAGCCGACAAAACCCTTGGCATGGTTGAGGGTGGGTGATAAAACCTTGGGCCTGATTTATTTGTGTCGCGAGTGAGTCATGACAGTAGAGGCAGTAGCAGATCACTTGTAAATTGTGATGATTGCTGCAAGTGTGATTTGTGATAGAGGATCAAGTGAGCTTGTATTGGAGGATTGAGTCCGTTCGGATTGAACGAGCTAGAGAAATCATGTTGTAGGAGGCAGAGAACTTGTGTTGTGGAGCATCGTGGAGCCAGAGAGCTCGTGATGTGGATCGCCGAGTGAAGCTAGAGAGCTTCTGCATGTTGAGCTAGAGAGCTTATGCTTGAAGAAACAGTGAGATCACGTCATAGAAGTTGGTGAGACTTAGTGGTTGGAGTGCCTTAGTGGCATATTTGAGGCCATTGGTGGCTTAGTGCCCTTTTTGGCATGGTTGAGGGTAATCCGATAAAACCCAAAGCATGGTTTTGGGTAATCTGATAAAACACATATTGGAGGGGGATTTGAAGGTATAGGTACATGTGTGATATGATAATAGTTGACAGAACCATGTATGCAAAGGACATCCTACAAGACTAGTGGTTGCAGCGGTTGGCACCTATGCATTCCAGTGGATGGTTGCTCCTTTATATGGACGTTGACATATACTTTTTTGTTATGTTTGACCACAACTAGATTTTGCAGATTGATATCGTGACAAGCAGTCATTAAGGAGGCTTGTTGGAATATGTAATTCATACTTATCTCAGTTATGACTTTATATGTATGGAGTTTCTTCCTATTCCATAGGAGTTAGCTAAATATATAGGTTCCTAGTTTGGTGTGTGGTTGAGATATTCTCTCAACCAACTTATTTTGTGTCCAAGATAGTTTCCCTATCTTGAGACAATACTTCATGTATATATGTAATCCTCTTTGATTAATATAATTTAGTGTGCATTCTTAGATTTTAAGTTTATTAGATTGTGTAATTTTTTATTTTCTTTAAGCAAAATAATTAGTATCAAAATGAAGACTAAAGGCATTACCTTTGGAAAAAGACTGATTTAGGAGTCACTGGAATAATCACTTATACAAGACGTTACTCAGGGTATGATTATTCCTTTCAAAGAGGAACAAACCCAGTGGCCAATGGTAGGGCTGTTGAAAGACATTCACCTATACTTTTAGACATAACCCAAGTAGGGATCAGTGTAGCAATGGATTCCATGTAAGGGAAATAGGGTATTAGAAAATGGTCCAAATGCCTAATAGTTATGTAATTATTAAAGGAAATGAGTTCATAAATTTTATGAATAATGTAACCACCATCACAACTGTGAATACCATAACAACTATATCAATGATAATAACATAATACTACTAGTTTCCAATCTAATACAGTGGTCATAATGCCAAAACTAAAAAGATAGATTATGTAATAAAACTAGAAGTCCACAGTAATCTCTAACATGCATGTAGATGTGTGAATAGTATACATTGAAATAAGCAATCTTAGTAGGTACCTGGGTTAGGCAGAGGCCCAACTGGTTACTGAACAACCCCATACAGGCCCATGACCTAAAGTGTAGTTTTGCAACATGGAAACAACAAGTTGTTATAAGATAAATTGTCATACAATAAATCTAAACTTATTGTATTTGACCTCGACATCACAATTTAGATTATGAGAAGGAAACTTGAAAGGGAAAAAATATAACCTCTTTCAAACTGACTTTCAAATTCAACATAAAGAGATCCAAACATTAAACAAGCAATAAGACAATAACATTGAAAGACTGGAGTCTCTATAAACCCCAATAATTGTTAAAAGAAATTTACAACCACTTTCCTGGTTGGGTTCTTTTCTTTAAGTATTTTAATACCTTATAGTACCAAATATTATACATGTAGTTGAGATAGATAAATAGTAAATATTGTATCATAATAATAAAAAAGGTGCATCCATGAGCATTCTTGTAACAAAATAATTTTAAAGAACAAAGGGTTTCCTTGATATCCTAACAGTCACTCTGAAATTCTATAATACAGAAAAGTATTTGGAACATTTCCCTAGAGACTCTAATCCTCTCATCAAGGAGGAGATTGTAGTAGAAGAGGGTTATAAATGTCCTCGTGAAAAATCCAACAAACTTGAGCCATGAGCAACTAAAGCCTTAACTCGAAATGAGGAATACTCAGAAAGATTCATAGAGAACATCAGTCATTTTCATAAAAGATAAAAACCTCACCTGTAACCACAGATAATGAAACTAAAGAACTTAGTTTTTCCATTAAAAGAATGAAATAATGAGAGTAAAAATTGTATGAAGCTACCATAGCAGAAAAGCCATACCTGAGGAACTCTCTTTGATTCTAAGTCGGAAGAACCTACATAATACATCATAGAACTTACTAAAAAAGGAAGTGTGCGTAAAAACCCGTGGGAGACTATCGTGAAGGGAGAGCCACGTAAATGACGGTGTCGTCACTGGAACTCCTCGACACGGAAACTGCGAAAAAAACCTCGCATTAATGAGTAACTTTGTGAATCATATTGAGATATCCAAAGTAGTAGTATCCAATAATTTCAAGAAAACATGGGTTACCTATTTTTCGATGGAAAACGATTTTTCCTACTGAAAATCTGGCTATGGTTAGTTGGATACAATAAAGACTATTGCTCGATGGGAAAAAATTGTGCCTAATGCAAAATCGAGCTAGGGTTTGTTGGATACAGTAGAGACACTCGCACATATAAAAAGGTTCAAATGAGATTGGAATCCTTTGGTGGTTAAAACTACCTAAAATTACCCCAAGGCACATGACTGGTAGATCATGTTAGAATTAATGGATAGGATTGAAACTCTAAGATTAGGTTTGAGATCCTACTATCTAGGAAGTGGTACAAACTACCTTGTTAATATATGTATGAGGTTATTCTAACTCAATAGTTTGAGTGGTTCACATGAACCCTCACCATTAGAATTCATTCATATGTTTGAGTGGTATTCAATTTGTGCAATCGATTTTGGAGCAAATGAGGAACTGATCATCTGTCCCCTCAATTAGTAATATCATATGGTTGAAATCTAAGAGCTTAGGTGATACTTCTGAGCTAGTGGGTGTTCATGTTGTATTCCAGCTTGCAATCTTGGGTCTTTGTTGAGTTTGTTATCGGTAAGCGTGGAGTGTGGAGCTGGCACGGATTTCAGCGGCGGTGGTTTCTCGATTTTTGAGCAGCATATAAACAATCAACTTCAAATAATCAAGTTCCAGTGCATTGGTGACTTTGTTTTAGATTTGGTTGTGTGGCATAGAAACCAAATAATGCACCACAAGTTTTTATGGTTGAGGATCTTCCAAATGGAGAAGTTTACCGCCTACGTAGTAGCGGGTTGTTGGAGCTCTTGGGAGGACATAGGTGAGTCAGAAAGAAATCTAGAAACGAGATAAGCTGGAAATTTTCAGTATGGTTTCACTTTAGACATATTTGACCTCAATGATATTTTTTCATGTGGCTTGGTGGTTTTATTAACGACCACGAGTATCAAGAGATACTATATACTTTGCAGCAACGTGAGATTGAAAAATCGCGAGTCATTTCTCAGGAAGGATGTAAAGAGGAACATGTTGTTGGAGATAAATTGGACAAGCCGGATGAATCTGATTGTAAAGACTTGGCAGAAGAAGAAAAGGTTGGAAAGAATTCAAATTATGACGATCTCATGAATTTTTCTCAGTGCGTAGATATTAACAACAACAAGGAAGAAGAAAAAAAAATTGAATATGAATTAAATTTTCTTGAAGCATGGCTTGAAACACCATGTCTTTATGAAGTAAACATAAAATTTGCATCAATGAATGTCAAAGACAACATGGATGACATTCAGATGTTTGACATCGAAAATAGTGAGATGAAAAATTCTCCTATGAAGTTTGTACCCTCTAAAGTGTTATCAATTACTAGAAATCAAGATATAAAAACTGACATCCTACAATCAAGATCGAGGAGGATAAGAGTTCAAGCATTCCGTCTTTGGGGAAGAAAACATAAAAAGGATGTGAAGATCTTTCACTACCTCATGGTGCTAAAAGTAAAGATGAAACCTCGCCTAGGAATGAACAAGCATGGACTCTCAAGCAAGAAGAATAAAATGAAAACTTTGTTACCAAGTTTTTATGTATTACTTTAAGCCTACATGAGACTAGACCAGTAGGCATACTTCTCCATTAAGGGGGTGTTGAAATTTAATACAAAATATATGTATGTCCTAGATTCTCCTGATCTAAAAATTTGTTATCATTAAATACATAATCACTTTACTTATCTTTGCAGAAATTTAAAACACAATCACCAATTACAATATGATAAAGAAAGATCAATCACACACAACAGAGATAATTTTAGCAGGGAAAGCTTATAGCTAAAAACCCCACTATATTCTATTTTATATTATATCATGGATCATGAAACAATTACATAAAAAGCTCTAATCCAAGAGCTCTTAGTACATGAGCTAATTGTCTAACATTGTCGTACAAAAATTGGCAACTTCCTTAGCCAATTTACTATCTCCAGACAACCTGCCTCCACTGCGTAATCCCTTAATGAGTGAAATATTGCCTTCCTTGACTGTGCAATCCTCATGGGCACATCCAATGTCTGTGTGTGGTTGCATGTGTGCAACTGGATAATGTCACAAATGATAGTTTACTTCCCTTTCACCTAGAACTCAACTGGGTCTCCAATGGATTTGACATGAATGCAGTTATTAATAGTAAATATTCAGTTAGATGTGAGACCACTAATTTTGAATTAATTAATAATTATTTCACTTGATCTCTCACTAGTGTATCTTCAGATACAACTAGCACAACTGAGTTTAAATCACTTAGTTGGGTTAAACTACTTTACAACTTTCAAAATTGCACTTCAAACTCTGTTACAACATCGAATCACTCAGTTACAACTAATTCAACCTGCATGTCCCACCAACCAACCACTTAACTCGAAATTCCTTTGGCTAACTCATTTTCCACTTTAGTTAACTATTTCCAAGTGCTCATTGAGAATATAATATAGTTTATGTCCCAACTAATATTAAGAGATAATAATAGCAGACCTGCATCTATAAATAGACATACATTCTATAAATAGAATTTTCACATACATCTATAAATATATTATGCTCATACATCTATAAATAGACATACACCTAAAAATAGCCTAAGGTTCCATCTTAGTGTAGGTGCTTATTTTTCACTTGGGTCTTATCATTGAATCTCAACACTCCCTCTCCACAATAAAGGGATTATCCTTCACCTCGATCCTGTCTCTATGGTATTCTAAGTCTCTCCTAGTGAGCGTCACCATCAGAATATCTGCATCCTGATCTTCCATGGGAATGTATTGAAGCAAAATGATTCTCCTATGCACACAATCTCTGAGATGATGGTACCAGGTATCTATATGCTTAGATATATCATCAAACACAGGATTAATCGAGAGTTTAATGCAACTTTTATTATCACAATGAATAACTGTCAGATGCATATGAGAACCAAACAAACCAACCAAGATATTTCTCATCCAGCTAACCTCACATGCAGCCTGAATTTCCACCATGTATTCTTCTTCCACTGAACTGAGTGCCATGAATCTCTGCTTCCTACTGTACCGAGAAACAATTGTATATCTAATACAAAAGATCCCCCCTGATGTTCTCTTTCTGTCCGTTGGACTTCCATCCCAATCTACATTGGTGAAGCCATGCAACTTCACTCCATCCGTTTGTATATACCATAAACCATACTCTAATGTGCCCCTCAGGTATCTCAGGACATAGTTCCCAACATTCCAAAAGTGTTTGGTAGGCTTAACCATAGCTTGACTCAGTTGGTTAACTTTATAGAAAATTTCTTGTCTCATGTTCACCACATACATTAGTGAACCCACTAACTGTCATAGATAGTAGCATCCACTACCTCTCCAGAAGTAGCATCCTATTTTTTCTAGTTTCCTAGAAGAGGAGTATCCATGGGTTTGTAGCCCTCCATGTGAAACTTAGCCAGTATCTGCCTTGCATACTTTCCTTGAGACACAAAAATTTCACCATCTCACTACCATATTTCCAATCCAAGTAAGTAACGAAGGAGGCCCATATCCTTCATTTTGAACTCCCTTGCAAGATCCTCCTTGTATGAGTGTATCAGCTGCTCTTCGCCAGTCAATATTTAATCATGAACATAAAGAAAAATGATTAAAATCTTACCCTTCACCACAATTTGGTATAGTTTTTCATCTGCTTCACTTTTGGTGAAGCCCAGTCCGGTGAAATAGCTATCTATCTAAGTGTACCAAGCACGGGGTGCTTGCTTCAACCCATATAACTCTCTTTTGAGTTGGCACACATGCGACTCATTGTCGAAGATCTAGAAACCTTCAGGTTGCTCTATGTACACCTCTTCCTCAATGATCCCATTCAGAAACACAATTTTCAAATCCATCTGATGAATGTGCCATCCCATCTGCGCTAAGAGAGCAAGGATGGATCTGATGGAAGAATACCTTACGAAATGTGCAAAGGTCTCTTCATAATCTATCCCCTCGATATGTGAGAAGCCACAAGCCACAAATATGGCCTTGTATTTTTCAACACTCCCATAAACAACTTGGTTTACCTTGTAGATCCATATCGAACCTACCACTGATTTATCAACCGGCCTTGGAACAATTTCCCAAGCACTGTTTTTTACAATGGAGTAATACTCCTCCACCATTGCATCTACCCATGTGGGCTCTTGCACTGCTTCTTGAAAGGAATATGGTTTAGTCACAATACATTTTATCATGAGAGCTATGTATCCAGTAAATCAGTCAAGATACTGTCTTTTACTGCGTTGTGAAGTGGGGGCTCCTACATTCTATGAAGCATCAAGTCTCAGCCTACCAACTTCCATGGTACGCCTTCTTCCATTTCTGATGGATGGATCTGCATGAGTGGATTCCTCCACTTCATGAACCTCCTCATGTGGTTTATCCACATATTGAGGCTCATCTTTGGGAGCTAGTAATTCCTCCTCTGCATGCAAGTCCATCTCCCTATCAAGTGACAACCGCATCCCCTCATAAAATTTTATATTCCATCGCACAACAGACATTCTGATGTCTGGAAAATACACACGATAATTATGGGGTGTTTTTTTGTACCCCAGAAAAATCCAGACTTCAGCAGTTGGCTCCAGCTTCTTCCTGGCATCCTTGGTAACATGCACATAAACAGATGAGCCAAAAATCTTAATGTGTGAAACATCTGGTTTCTTACCAGTGAAAGATTCTTGAGGTGTAATCATGCCAAGTACTCTATGAAGACAATGGTTTTACACATAAACCACAATGTTGCACGCTTCCGCCCACAAATGCATTGGTAGGCCCTGATCATGCACCATTTCTCATACTGCACCCACGGTCATTCTGTTCTTCCTCTCCAGGACGCCATTTTTCTGTGGGTTATGAGGCGCTATGAGTTCTCTTTGAATTCCTTCTTTTTTGCAGAATTTATTGAATTCGTTAGAGATGTATTCTCCTCCATTATCACTCCTAAGAGCCTTCACTTGCTTCCTCGACTCTTTCTCCACCAATTCCTTAAACTCACATAACTTTTAGAATGTTTGATATTTCTTCGACATGAAGAAGATCCAACATTTATGATAAAATTCATCAAAAAATATTATATAGTACTTATTTTTTTCTGTTGAAGCCACCAAGAATGGTCCACACATGTTTGTTTGAACTCTCTCAAGGATCCCTAAAGCACAATTCTCCTTCTCATGAAAGGTGGAATTTACATATTTCCCCACGGTACAACCCTTGCACTGATCTAACTAAGAAAATGTTCCCATTGTAAGTCCAGTAGATATTTGTTGCATGAATTTCAAGGCTCA
This sequence comes from Pinus albicaulis, assembly GCA_034641835.2. Classification (NCBI taxonomy): domain Eukaryota; kingdom Viridiplantae; phylum Streptophyta; class Pinopsida; order Pinales; family Pinaceae; genus Pinus; species Pinus albicaulis. The sequence continues at coordinate 1,808,047,352 of CM076578.1, forward strand.
ATGTGGAAGTGTTAATCCAAGTTGTCATTGATGGCAACAGGTTGAATGAATGAATACCCTTGATGAAGAAGCTCTCCTTGTGATGATCATGCTGCATATGGTTAATGACATATCGCTGCACTATCTTGATGACATTGTGACATTGATGGCACACATGATAACATATATGATAACATGGACAATGAAGGAATTGGAGATCACTTGATGATGAAAGACATAACAAGTGGAGACCTCGCTTAACAACACTTGGTGACATATGACAATGAGGAAGCCCTTGCTATCCATCACTTTCTGCACTAATTAATAATCAGTCACGTTAAAAAAATAAAAATAAAATCACTACCTTAGAGGCAACCTCTCAATATGATTCCTATACCATATTTTAGAGCATAATTTTACCTTTCCAATGAGCCCTTATTTGTCCCAAAACTCCTATTAGTTTGTAACATATTGAATTTTCAAGTTGAAAAATATATTTTTGACATTGAGCCGACCTATGCTCAAGAACACAAGTCGGCCCCTTTTCCTAATAGACACGTCCTTTCAAAAATGAAAAACCACTATAAATATAAAGTTAAAATTCATTTTCAAATCAACAATTCGGTGAAGAATATCTGAGGAACACGGAACATTGAGGAGAGTTCACATCTTGTGAACTGAGGCTGAGGAGGACTTAAAAAGCATATTGTTTGGGTTATTCTTCCTCAAGATCGGACAACATATTATCTTTTTCTAGACACCTGTGGTAAATGGTCACTAACATATTGGTGGGCAATAATAAATTCTATGGGAGACTTGTTTTTATACTCTTAGACTATCCTACAACACTTCGAACCTAAGTTTGTGGAGCTTAGACTATCCTACAACACTTCGAACCTAAGTTTGTGGAGCTTAGACTATCCTACAACACTAAGGACCAAAGACTATCCTACAGTATCTTGGACCTATGATTGTGGAGTTCAGACCATAATTCAACAACTCAAACCATACTACAACACCTCGAACCTTTTGGAAGTGTTATTTCAGCCTCATTTTCAGACTCAGACACTTGAAGGATTACACCTCGCACCTTGAATTACAGAGCTACATCAACGTTACTCTCGAACCTGAGATAAAGCTACTTCATGCTCAGTTTAGCCTCGAACCTCATTCAAATTTAGACTAATACCTTGTAACAAATCAATAGTTAGGAAATCTGTGATTGTGAACCTATAAAAATGTGGTTGGGCTGTGTTTTCTTTGACTTGAACATTGAACATTGTAGAGGAATGTTGTCCTTTCGGTGGATTTCACTTTGGTGAAGACTCGGACTTAGGTGAGAACTATTGAAGTCTCATGATGGACAAATTACAGTGAAGAAATAGCAGTGAAGAATCTTGTTGATGATATTCAAGTAAGTACATCACACATTTTCTATTAAAAAAGAATACTGAGGGATTGGTGTCCTTGGGGTAGGTGCCCCTAAACACAAGGTTGGTGCCTTGAGAAGATAGGGTTGGAGCCCTAGAGGTCGGAGCCTCATCAAAGTCCAAGTTGGTGCTTGGCAACAGGTTGGTGCATGTTTCATTAAAAGGGTTGGTACACTCATCTATTGTAAACTATTATAAAAAAAAGAAGATTGAAGTTCTTATTAATCCTTAATATCATTATTATACTCCTCTCTATCTTTAATTGTGAAGAATCTAACTGGCAATAATTAACAATTGAAAAGAAATACTGATTCACCCCCTTATCAATATTTCCAACAATTGGTATCAGAGCCAGATTCTTCGATATCAACCTAACAACTGAAAGAAGGATTCTTAGGCACAATGAAGAACATGGAAGCAACAGGGAAACTATCTATCTTTGATGGAATGAATTTTGGTTTTTGGAAAACGAGGATTTCCTACTATCTAATGTCTCTTGGTCCTGTAGTATGGCACTCTGTTGTGTATGGGTACAAAACTCCCGCCAATCTTCCAACTGATGAAGATGAAAGAAGAGCTTACATTGCTAATGCCAAATCTTTAAATTCCATCACTAGTGGAATTACCGATTCCGAATTTACGAAAGTCATGAAGTGTGACTCAGCCAAAGAAGTATGGGACAAGTTGGTTTCTCTATATGATGGCAACTCCAAATTCAATAAGGCAAAGCTTCAAACCTATAGAAGACAATTCGAGAGTTTGAAAACGGATGATGAAGAAGATATTGCATCATATTTCCTCTGAGTAGCTAAATTGGTTAACTCTCTTAAAGGACTAGGAGAAAATATTGAAGAAAGCACCATTGTTCAAAAAATCCTGAGATCGCTTCCTGACAGATTTGACTCCAAAGTAAGTGCCATAGAAGAAATGAAGGATCTAGATACTCTCAAGATGGATGAACTCCATGGAACTCTCACTGCCTATGTGATGAGGAAAGGGAGTTCAAATTTCAAAGAAGCAGCCTTCAAAGCCTCAAGATCTACAAAAGAAGGAAAAGGATGGAATTGCAACAGCGATGAATCTAATACTGAAAATGAATTATCCCAATTTGTATGAAGACTAAAAATGGGATCCAAGCTAAAAGGTAATTACCCTCTTATTTGTTTCAATTGTGGAAGAATAGGTCATTACGCAGCAAAATGTCCCCATAAACATGATAGTGATGATGAAAAGGACTCTAAAAGGATGATGTACAAAAAGAAAGGGTTTAATAAGAAGAAATTATTCTCCAAACAAGATGAGTCTGATGAAGATGAATTTGCAGTCATAAAAAAGAAATCAACCAGAAATATGCGTCATCGCAAAGAAAGAGATGATGAATCAGATGAGGAAATTGATTATGTTGGAAGCAAAGAAACTTTATTCATGGCATTTACAAATGATGATGACTCAGAACTGGAAGATGAAAGAAACATGGATAGTTTGCTGATGAATGCCATTGAAGAAAATGAGAATCTACAAAAGAAGATAATTTCTCTCAAAATAGAAAGAGAGGAAACAAAAAGAAGGGAATACTTCTTGAACATTAAGCTAAAAGAGAAGGATGATATCTATGAAAAAATTGAAGTTGAAATAGTATCTCTAAGAAAGGAATTAGAGAAAGTAAAAAGGAGTTGGGAAAACTCTCTAGCTCTTGACAACATTCTTAATACTCAAAAACCTCAACACAACAAGTCTGGAATTGGTTTCAAAGGAGAATCATCAAGTACAAATAATAATGCTAGAACTTATGTTGATATACTCTCTCGCCATCCTAAAGAAGAAAATTCATCTCGTCAGGAACAAAGTCCCACCTCAAAACCAAGAATTGAAGAAAGAGAAAATCCAAGGAAAAATGTTGGTTTAAGTTATGGATACTACAACAAGTATCAAACTATTTTTCTTGGGCATTGTTACAATTGTAAAAACTTTGGGCATCAAGCTAAACATTGCAAGGCTCATAAGAATGAAGCACCAAGATTGAAAAATCAAACAAACCAACTACATGGTCCTAAAGAGCAAGGACCAATCAAAACTTACAAATATTTTGATCCCTTCGCTAAGTTTGATCTGTCTTGCTCATTATGTGATAATTATGATCATAATGAAAAAAATTGTCCTCTCAAAAGGGAGAAAGCTAAAAACATAAATCTCAAAACTGTTAAATGTGGCCTAGCTCTATGTGCTCATAGTGAAGAAACTCATTGGTTCGTGGATAGTGGATGCTTAAGACATATGATAGGTGAACAAAAGAATTTTACCTCATTGAACAAGAAAAATGGAAATGTATCTTTTGGAAGTGGATCTGCTAAAATCACTGGAAAAGGAACTGTTACCCTTGTCAATGGACTAGGAAAGGCTCAAAATACCTTGTTGGTAGAAGGGCTCAAACACAATATCTTAAGTGTTAGCCAATTTTGTGACCAAGGACATAATGTTGTCTTTAGTACAAAAAACTGTGAAATAAGAGAGTCATCCTCGGGAGAACTTGTGGCGAAAGGAGTAAGAACACCAAATAATGTTTACATACTTAGTAGAATCCAAGAAAATAGATGTTACTTAAGTCAAACAGATGAAATTTGGCTACGACACAAGCGATTGGGGCATACAGGTTTTGATAACCTAGTCAACATCAACAAAATTAATGCAGTAAGGGATATTCCAAAAATGTGCAAACCAAATCAAGTTGTATGTGGCCCATGCCAGCATGGAAAGAAAACCAGAAATAGCCCCAAAACTAAGGAGTTATCAACAACAAAACCTTTGGAAATCATTCATCCATATTTGTGTGGGCCAAGAAGAACTCCAGCTCTTCAGGGTGAAAGGTACTTTTCTCTATTTGTTGATGACTAAGAATGATGTGGATATATTTCATAAAATATAAATCTGGAGAATTTGAATGTTTTAAAAATCTTAAGGCTTTCATTGAGAATGAGAAAGATTCTAAGATTAAATGTCTTAGAATGGATAGAGGAGGAGAATTCACCTCAAAAGAGTTTGATGAATTCTGTAAAGAGCATGGAATCGAAAGAGAACTCTCTACTGCTAGGACACCCCAATAAAATGGAGTAGTTGAAAGAAGGAACTGAACCATTCAAGAAATGTCAAGGACAATGCTATTAGCAGCCGATTTGCAACCAAAATTCTGGACAGAAGAAGTTGGCACCATAGTTTATACCTTAAATTGAACTCAACTAAGACCAAATAATGAGAAGACTCCTTATGAATTATGGAAAGGAAGACCTGCTTTATTAAAATATTTCAAGGTTTTTGGAAGCAAATGTTTCATAAAAATAAATGATGACTCACCAAGTAGATTTGATTCTAGAGTTGACGAAGGAATATTTCTTAGATACTCCACTAGGATCAAAGCTTACAAATGTTACAACTATTGTCTATGAAGAATAGTGGAAAGAATTGATGTAAAGATTGATGAAGGTCTTCCAGAAAAAGGAATTGGAGATCATGAAGTTGAGCCTTTCTTTGAAAAAATTGAAGAAGAAGAACCTGAAAAAGAAGAGGAGAATGAAGAAACTCAAATTGAACCTCAAAATGAATCTTCACAAACTCCCTCAAGATCAAGTTTGTTCAAAGATATCATCCATAAGAACGGGTCATCGGAAATATAGACGAAGGAATCCAAATTCGAAGATGGATGATAAGCACCCATAGAAAAGATGATGTGGCTCTATTATCATTAACAGAACCTGAATTTTTTTCTCAAGCAAGCAAATATCCTCATTGGATAAAGGCCATGGAAGAAGAAATGTCTCAAATCGAAAAAAATGAGACTTGGGAACTGGTACCTTTCCCAAAATATAAAAATATAATTGGAACAAAATGGGTATTGAAAAACAAGGTGAATGAAGATGGAAAAATCATCAAAAATAAAGCCAGACTTGTTTGTAAATGATACTCTCATATCGAAGGAATTTATTTCGAAGAAACCTTTGCACCAATAGCTCTAATGGAAGCCATAAGAATTTTTAGCATTTAATTGCTCAAAAGGATTCAAGGTTTATCAAATGGATGTAAAATCAGCATTCCTGAATAGATATCTTAGGGAAGAAGTTTACATGGAGCAACCAGAAGGATTTGATCTTGCTGAAGGAAAATACCTTGTATGCAAACTAAAAAAGGCATTGTATGGATTAAAACAAGCCCCTAGAGCATGGTATGAAAAGTTGGATAACTATCTGCAACAAGAAGGTTTCAAAAAGGGAGTGGCATATAGAAATCTCTACATGAAGATGGACAAGGAAAAACTTTTGATCACTCTTATTTATGTCGATGATCTAATCTTTGCTAGCAATGATGAAGAAATGAGCCATGAATTTTCTTTAAATATGTCCAAAACATTTGATATGTCAATGATTGGTGAGTTGTCTTACTTTCTTGGGCTATAAATATCTCAAACCTCTACAGGCATGTTTATATCTCAAGGAAAATATCTTAAAGACATTCTTAAAATATATGGGATGGAAGATTGTGCACCTATGAGCACATCGATGACCACAGATTGTAAATTAAGAAAAGATGATGATACCCCCAAAATAGATGCAACTCTTTACAGCTCCATAATTGGAGCTCTTCTATACTTAACTGCTACAAGACCAGATATTATGCAACCAGTTGAAATGGTAGCAAGATTTTAGTCAAATTTTAAACAATCCCATCTAGCAGCTATGAAAATAATTCTCAAATATCTGAAAGGAACGACTAATTTCGGTCTTTGGTATCCTAAGAGTTCAACTCTTATTGTGACAGTTTATTCTGATGTTGATTGGGCCAGAAGCGTGGATGATCGAAAAAGCACCGATGGAAATGCATTCTTTATGGGAGTTTATCTTGTATCTTGGCTTAGCAAAAATAAATCATCTATATCCATTTCTACAGCTGAAGCTGAATATATAGTTGTTGCTGATTGTTGTACACAAATTCTATGGATGAAGGAAGCCTTCAAGGATGTCAACATAGAAACTAAGCAACCAATTACTATTTTTTGTGACAATACTAGTGCCATCAGTCTTTCAAATAATCTGGTGATACACTCAAGAATCAAACATATTCCAATCAAATACCACTTTCTCCGTGAACAAGTTTCTAAACACAATATTAGGTTGGAATACGTCAATACAAAAGAGAAAATTGCAGATATCTTTACAAAACCCCTTCCATGAGAAGCATTTGAGTATCTTCGCCAAAATATGGGAGTCATTGCTCTTACATCACATTAAATCAAGCAACATGGCAGGGGTACAGTATGTTAGGGGGCACAACATGACGGCGGGAGCACCTTGGCACCCCATTTCCATTGATGTAAAAGGGGGAGAGAAGAAAATATTTCCATCCAATGACAAAGGGGGAGATTGTTAATCCAAGTTGGCATTTATGGCAACAGGTTGAATGAATGAATACCCTTGATGAAGAAGCTCTCCTTGTGATGATCATGCTGCATATGGTTAATGACATATCGCTGCACTATCTTGATGACATTGTGACATTGATGGCACACATGATAACATATATGATAACATGGACAATGAAGGAATTGGAGATCACTTGATGATGAAAGACATAACAAGTGGAAACCTCACTTAAAAACACTTGGTGACGTATGACAATGAGGAAACCCTTGTTGTCCATCACTTTCTGCACTAATTAATAATCAGTCACGTTAAAAAAAAAAAAAAATCACTAACTTAGAGGCAGCCTCTCAATATGATTCCTATACCATCTTTTAGAGCATAATTTTTCCTTTCCAATGAGCCCTTATTTGTCCCAAAAATCCTAGCAGTTTGTAAGATATTGAATTTTCAAAAATATATTTTTGACATTGAGCCGACCTATGCTCAAGAACACAAGTTGGCTCCTTTTCCCAATATTCACGTCCTTTCAAAAATGAGAAACCATTATAAATATAAACTTAAACTTCATGCTCAGATCAGAAATTTGGTGAATAATATATGAGGAACACAGAACATTGAGGAGAGTTCACATGTTGTGAATTGAGGCCGAGGAGGACTTAAAAAGCATATTGTTTGGGTTATTCTTCCTCAAGATCGGGCAACAGATTATCTTTGTCTAGCCACCTGTGGTAAACGATCACTAATCTATTGGTGGGCAGTGATAAATTCTGTGGGAGACTTGTTGTTATACTCTCGAACTATCCTACAACACTTCAAACCTGAGTTTGTGGAGCTTAGACTATGCTACATCACTACAAACCTGAGACTATCCTATAGTATCTTGGACCTGTGATTTTGGAGTTTAGACCATAATACAACAACTCAAACCATACTACAGCACCTCGAACCTTTTGGAAGTGTTATTTCAGACTCATTTTCAGACTCGGACACTTGAAGGATTGCACCTTAGACCTTGAATTACAGAGCTACAACAGCCTTACTCTCGAACCTAAGATAAAGCTACTCCATGCTCAATTGTAGCCTCGGACCTCCTTCAAAGTTAGAATAATACACTGCAACAAATCAATATTTAGGAAACCTGTGATTATGAACCTATAAAAAGGTGGTTAGGTTGTCTTTTCTTTGACTCGAACAGTGAACATTGTAGAGGAATGTTGTCCTTGTGGTAGATTTCACTTTGGTGAAGACTCAAACTTATGTGAGGACTATTGAAGTCTAATGATGGAAAAAGCACAGTGAAGAAATAGCAGTGAAGAATCTTGTTGATGAGAGTCAAGTAAGTATATCACAAATTTTCTATTAAAAAAGAAGACTGAGGGATTGGTGTCCTTGGGGTAGGTGCCCCTAAAAAAAAGGTTGGTGCCTTGAGAAGATAGGGTTAGAGCCCTAGAGGTCGGAGCCTCATCAAAGTCCAAGTTGGTGCTTGGGAACAGGTTGGTACCTGTTTCATTAAAAGGGTTGGTACACTCATCTATTGTAAACTATTATAAGAAAAAAAAGATTGAAGTTCTTATTAATCCTTAATATCATTATTATACACCTCTCTATATTTAATTGTGAAGAATCTAACTGGAAATAATTAACAATTGAAAATAAATACTGAGTCACCCCGCTCTCAGTATTCCCAACAGGAAGATGGCCCAATCGCCTTTGCCACAATTCACTCTCATCCTGGCTCACCACATTTTCTACCTTTCCCGTCATGGAAGGACAATCATCTACCTCCATCTTGTAGAGATTTTTAACTAAAATCCCTATCCTCTTGGCTTGACCCGTTTCTTTATGTCGCAAGAAATCTTTTCCATCTCTAAAAACGTCATAGCCTCCGTCCTCCAACATTACAACTGAGACCAAATTTTTCTTCAGGCTTGGAACATGCATAACATCTTTCAATTGAAATGGTTTAACTAACTCCTTATGAAAGGTATTGGAAAAAATCATGGTAGCAATGTACCATCTGTTGTCACCCATATCTATCTCCACCTGGAGATATTTCTCCTCCAAATCACTGAAAAGTTCCTTATCTCCCGTCATGTGAAAGAAAGCATCACTATCAAAATACCACACTAGTCCCAATGCACTTGACACCATGCATGCGATCAAGGAGAAGTCAAGCTAAAATTGCGAGTCAAGGGCCTCACTAGCTGCAACTCCAACATCCTTCTTGTTCTTCTTATTTTGTAGACAGTTAGTAGCAATATGCCCATGTTCGTGACAGTGAAAACACTTCATCTTGGACATATCTAGTTTCTTTCCTTTAGACTCAGATTTATAATGGAATTTCTTCCCCTTCCCCTTCTTCGCCTTGGCATTAAAATCACAATCCTCTTCATCATCATGCTTTGATGAAGATCCATCTCTGTTGTTCCGCCTGAACTCCTTCTGCACTAGATCTGACCACAGTCGTTCCCAATCCTTCAATTTTTTCCGTCCGTTGACAGAGTCTTCATAGCTATGCCAACTCTTAGGAAGTCCCAAGACATCAAATCTCACCAAATCATCATCATCAATAGTTATTCCCACACTCCCCAGTTCATCCTGACATTAAAAAAACTTTGCGAGATACTTTGGAATGGTGTCGCCCTTTTCCATCTTGATGTTTCTAAGTTTATGTTTGAGCGCCAATTTCCTATGGTCGTTGCTGCTTTGGAATAGATCTGTCAAAGCCTTACACATAGCATATGGTGTGGCTTTTCCATGGAGGCTTGAGATAATGTGGTCTCGTACTCCCTCCAACAGGATCCTCCTCGCCTTTTCCACTTTCTTTTTCCATGTATCAAGATTGGTATTAGTAATATTTCGGAATGGGAAAAGCAGGAATATAGTGCATAAATATGGAAATAGCAGTGTATAACATGACATAAATATATGAGACCAATATGGAGCCGTCTTATTCATTATAACAACAACAAATATGTATAAAATAATGGGCACAACTCAGTCAAGGGACTGCCTTTTCTTGCGCTGTGAAGTAAGGGCTCCTACATTCTGTGAAGCATCAAGTCTCAGCCTATCAACTTCCGTGGTACACCTTCTTCCATTTTTGATGGATGGCTCTGCGTGAGTGGATTCCTCCACTTCATGAACCTCCTCATGTGGTTGATCCACATCTTGAGGCTCATATTTTGGAATTAGCAGTTCCTCCTCTGCATTCAAGTCTAGCTCCCTCTCAAGTGACAACCGCATGACTTTCCCCTCATCAAATTTTATATCCTGTCACACAGCAGTCATTCTAATGTCTAGAAAATAGAAACGATAATTATGGGGTGTTTTTGTGTACCCCAGAAAAATCCCAACTTCAACAGTCGGTTCAAGCTTCTTCCTGACGTCCTTGGTAACATGCACATAAACAGATGAGCCAAAAATATTAAAGTGTGAAACATTCGGTTTCTTACCAGTGAGATCTTCTTTAGGTGTAATCATGCCAAGTACTCTATGAGTACAATGGTTTTGAACATAAACCACAGTGTTGCATGCTTCCACCCAAAAATGCATTGGTAGGCCCTGATCATGCAACATTGCTTGTACTGCACCCATGATCGTTCTATTCTTCCACTCTAGGACCCCATTTCACTGTGGGTTATGAGGATCTATGAGTTCTCTTCAAATTCCTTCTTTGTTGCAGAAGTTCTTGAATTCATTAGAGATGTATTCTCCTCCATTATCACTCCCAAAAGCCTTCACTTGCTTCCCAAACTCTTTCTCCACCAATTCCTTAAACTCACAAAACTTTTAGAATGTTTGATATTTCTTCTACATGAAGAAGATCCACCATTTACAAGAAAATTCATCAAAAAATATTACATAGTACTTATGTTTTGTTGTTGAAGCCACCGATAATGGTCCACACATGTTTGTATGAACTCTCTGAAGTATCCCTGAAGCACGGTTCTCCTTCTCATAAAAGCTGGACTTTACTTATTTCCCCATGGTGAAACCCTTGCACTAATATAACTCAGCAAGTGTTCCCATTGGAAGTCCAGTAGATATTTGCCGCATGAATTTCAAAGCTCCATGATGAAGATGGCCCAATCGCCTGTGCCATAATTTTCCCTCATCCTGGGTCACCACTTTTTCTACCTTTCCCATCATGGAAGCGCAACATCTACCTCCATCTTATAGAGATTCTTAACTTTAATCCCTATCCTCTTGGCTTGACCCGTTGTTTTATGTCATGGGAAAGTTTTTTCATCGCTAAAAACAGCATCATATCCTGTGTCCTCCAACATTGCAACTGAGTCCAAATTTTTCTTTAGACCTGGAACATGCATAACATCTTTCAATTGAAATGGTTTAACTAGCTCCCTATGAAAGGTAATGGTACCAATCCCGGTAGCAATGTATCGTCCATTTTCGCCCATTTCTATATGCGCCTGGAGATATACCGCACCGATCCTAATGCACCTGAAACCATGCATGTGATCAAAGATAAGTCAAGCTCAAATTGCATGTCAAGGGCCTCACCAGTTGCAGCTCCAACATCCTTCTTGTTCTTCTTATTTTTTGGAGAGTTAGCAGCAATATGCCCATGTTTGTGACAGTGAAAACACTTCACCTTGGACATGTCCAGCTTCTTTCCTTTAGAATCAGATTTATAATGGAATTTCTTCCCTTCCCATTATTTTCCTTGGAATCCAAAGAAAAATCCTCTTCATCATGATGCTTTGATGAAGAGCCATCTCTGTTTTTCTGCCTGAACTCCTCCTACACCAGATCCAACCACAGTTGTTCCCAATCTAGAAATATTTCTCGTCTATTGACAAAGCCTTCATAACTGTGCCAACTTTTAGGAAGTCCCAAGAGAGCCAAGCTCACCAAATCATCATGAGCAACACTTATTCCAAAACTCCCAGTTTCATCCCGACATTGGATAAACTTCATGAGATACTTTGGAATGGTGTCGTCGTTTTCCATCTTGATGTTTCTGAGTTTATATTTGAGTGCCAATTTCCTGTGGTCGTTGCTTCTTTGGAATAGATCTGTCAAAGCCTTCCACATAGCATATGTTGTGTCTTTCCCATGGAGGCTTAAGACAATGTGCTCTACTACTCCCTCCAACAGGATCCTTGCCTTTTCCACTTTCTTTTTCCATGCATCAAGATTGGAAAATGTAATATTCCCAAACAGGAAAATTAGGAATAGAGTGCATAAATATGGAAATAGCAGTGTATTGCATCACATCAAGATAGGAGACCAATATGGAGCCTTCTTATTCATTATAACAACAACAAACATGTATAAAATAATGGGCACAAATCAGTCAGGAGATTGTCTTTTCCTGCACTGTGAAGTAGGGGCTCCTACATTCTGTGAAGCATCAAGTCTCAGCCTATCAACTTCCATGGTACGCCTTATTCCATTTTTGATGGATGGCTCTATGTGAGTGGACTCCTCCACTTCATGAACCTCCTCATGTGGTTGATCCACATCTTGAGGCTCATATTTGGGAACTAGCAGTTCCTCCTCCGCATGTAAGTCCATCTACCTCTCAAGAGACAACAAGATGACTTTCTCGTCATCAAATTTTATATCCCATCACACAACAGTCATTCTGATGTCTGGAAAATACACAGGATAATTATGGGGTGTTTCTATGTACCCCATAAAATCCCAAATTCAACAGTCGATTCAAGCTTCTTCCTTGCGTCCTTGGTAACATGCACATAAATAGATGAGCCAAAAAGTCCATGATAATGTCTCATTGGCAAAATTCATATGCATAATGGATGGGACTATTACGTCCTTGCTTCCACTCCGTAAATCCAACTTTGCTTACTGTGTGGAAGCTTTTTGATACTTGGGTACTACTCTCAATGATGAAAGAGTCCCTCCCATTGGAGCAATTTCTCCATTCTCACCTCCTAGTGATGGTGGATCATCTCCTGATATGCCAACACTGTGACCCTCTTCTAGTCCTCCTTCTTCTTCCTCATAATCTAAGAAGACCTCTATATAGTGTGCCTTCCCTGCTGCACATCTATTTTCGGGTGCCCATGATTCTTGGCATGTGAAGCAAAGCTTCCTTCTCCTAAAGTATTTTCAAAAATCATCACTAAGAGGTACTTTTTTTTGGCTCTCCTTTGAAAGAGGAGCCTTCTCATCTTTTCTCTTAGATAGAAAAGTGGGCTTATGATGAAATGTTTCCTTTTCTTTTGGCAAGGAATCTTGTAGATATCTAGCCATTTTAATGGTATCTTGAATGGTAGTGGGTTTGGTAGATTTAACCAACCCATGTAGAGGTTATGCTAGCCCATCAATATACATATAGACCCTCCTTACTATAGATAAATCAGAAACCATAAGAACTTTTTTAGAAATTCATAAATATAACTTTCTAGATTACTTGATTGTTTGAGCTTTGCTAGCCCCATGAAAGGTGCCTCTAGATCTCTTCGATCAAACCTCTCCACCAACCTCCTTGTGAACTCTGAATATGCAGTCACATTGGCATGACCCAATGTAGAAAGACCATGAAACCGCCAATCATGTGCCCCACCCTCAAGGTGCAGCGCTATTATTTTGATGGCCTCCATCTCCGATACTTGGTTAAGATAGAATTATATGTCAAGCTTCTCTACCCATGATTTGGCAGTGCATTTTGATGACCCGTAGAAGCTGGGTAAGAAAACTCTTCCCATAGTTTGGTGTAGATCATGATTCCGTATGAATCCTCCACCTCTATTGTGATGCCTAGGTCTCCTATTTTCCTTAATCTGACAGAATTCTTGAAAACTCAAATGATTCTTGAATATCTATGATTGAGACTCATACTCCATGAAATAGTCATCAAGAGTCTCGTGTTCTTGAAACCGTCCATTTCGCACTTCTAAAAATGTAGGCATTATAGAGCATTGGGAAGCTTGTTGCTTCACTGGTTGATCACTCCAGTGATGAGAAATGTCGCAGCCTTCACCGTGTAGAAAGCCTTTAGGGGATTCCTTGTGTCTATCCATCCGCATCTCCTTTTTTTCTCTTGCAATGTCTTGCATATTTTGAAGAAGAATCTTAGGAAACTCCTTCTCCTCATCTCTTCCCGATAAAGGGGTTTTACCCTTGTCTTCTTTATCATCTGTATAGTCATACTTTCGATTTCTTCTGAGATACGTCCTCTCTCTATCTGTGAGATTATCTCCTTCTTATGATGACATATGGGCTTAATATGCACAGGATGAGCCAAGATTATGCTCTGATACCACTGTAATATTCCCAAATGGGAAAAGCAGAAATACAATGCATAAATATAGAAATAGCAGTGTATAACATCACATCAAGATATGAGACCAATATGGAGCCTTCCTATTCATTATAACAACAACAATAATGTATAAAATAATGGGCACAAATCATATAACATGAATCAACAAGCCTCCAATAGATAAATCCCTCAAGAAAGAGGTGTTGCTATAATATCAAAATGTCGGAGACACTGCTATAACACATTCATACGAGAACTGCTATAGCCCAAATACACAAAATATAAAGGGCTGATATATTCCTCAAGAGATATAGAAAATGAAGATCTAAGCTCTATAACAACCTTCCAAGACAACCCAAGTGGGTTTTTAGAAATACACCAATATACAAGAAATGAATAAAATCCCTAGGGATGGAGATTCATTGCAATAATAAATCTAGAAAGATGTGGTTGATCTGATATGACAAAGAATTTAGGCTCCTCCAATAGATCCTCTAAATGAAAGTTTGATCCCTTCCCTAGAAAACCTCCTCTCCAAATGGTGTACTAAAGCCACCCCTACAATTCTTCCCTAAAATAACGCAGTCCAAGACATAAAATGCATTGTAGGGGAAAATGATAGTGTGTTTTGATGCCAAATGTTGCAATAAGGCTCAAGGGCCTTCCTCACTAGCCTCCCAATGGAATGAAACCTTCCCCCACTGAAAAACAAATCAGAAATCACCCGAACGTATTATCCATTGCTGCACCTTGCAACTCAAACTCATCTCTCAACAGAAACTGCACTATAGAATAAGATGGAGCTTGGCATAATGCCTGAATATGGAAATATAGTGCAAATACTCTTCCTGAGTGGACACTAGAAGTTTCCCAAGGATAGAGGTGGGATTCCATTTCAGAAACACCTTGTGCTAAACTACATTGCAATCATAGCTAAACAGTTGAAGAGAGAAACAAGTCTAAACAAACCATAAAATCCAAAAGATCATAACATAACATAATGATCTATGGTTTCCATCCTCTCCCTTATATAAGTGGTGATCTTCCTCACCCTTGGCCCCACTCATTAAAGCCACTATCTCCATGCATGAGATCTCCCTCCAAAACTGCACTGTCCCTCAATAAATGTCCACTCCTTCATAACATCATTGTTGATTTGGTCAAAGTTGGCGCAGTCTTCATGCTCTAGCCCCTTCTCCCACACAAGGGTGCCTAATTAAGCTGCTAATATCACCTCCTTTCACATTAGGAGTGATTTTATTCCTACTAAGTAGATTTATGGGTCTCCATACCCTGTTATTCATCAACTAAAGAAGAAAAAACAAAAAATAATATTCCAAATAGCTCGTGGCTAATTGGGAATATTACAGCAGCATCTAACGAAGTAGGCTTCGGAAAATCATTGTCAATGAATTCATTCAAGCCATTTTCTTTGACTACTTGCCTCCATCCTGTCCTTCCAAGCATTCTAGTTCAAGTTTCCATCGAGTGTATACTCTAGCCTCAAGCCATTGAAAGCCATTTCGATCTTGAATCAACTGTAGCATCAATAAAGTCTTTCTGCAAATTTGAATTCTTTCCACCAACAAACTCAACTCCTACTTCACTACTGCAATTTCTTGTGCTCTGATACCATGTAGAAATTTAATACAAAATACATGTATGTCCTGGATTCTCTTGATCTAAAAATGTGCTACTGTTAAATAAATAATCGCTTCTACTTATCTTTGCACAAATTTAAAACACAATCACCAATTACAATATCATGAAGAAAGATCAATCACACACAACACAAATAATTTTACCGGGGAAAGCTTATAGCTAAAAAAACCACTATCTTCTATTGTATATTATATCATGGATTATGAAACAATTACATACAAAGATCTAATCCAAAAGCTCTGAGTACATGAGCTAATTGTCTCACATTGTCATACAAAAATTGGCAAGTTCCTTAGCCAATTTACTATCTCGAGACAGCCTGCCTCCACTGTGCAATCCCTCAACGAGTGCAATATTTCCTGCCTTGAATGTGCAATCCTCATGGGCACATCCATTGTGTGTGTGGCTGCAAGTGTGCAACCAGATAATGTCACAACTGATAGTTTACTTCCCTTTCACCTAGAACTCAACTGGGTCTCCACTCGATCTGACATGCATGCAGTTAATAATAGTAAATATTCAGTTGCATGTGAGACCAGTGATTGTGAATTAATTAATAATTAATTCACTTGATCTCTCACTAGTGTTTCTTTAGTTACAACTAGCACAATTGAGTTTAACTCACTTAACTGAGTTAAACTACTTTACAACTTTCACAATTGCACTTCCAACTCTGTTACAACATTGAATCACTCAATTACAACTAAGTCAACCTGCATGTCCCACCAACCAACCACTTAACTCTAAATTCCTTCAGCTAACTCATTTTCCACTTTAGTTAACTATTTCCAAGTGCTTGTTGAGAATATAATATAGTTTATTTTCCAACAAATATTAAGGGATAATAATAGCAGACATGCATCTATAAATAGACATGCATTGTATAAATATAATTTTCACTTACATCTATAAATACACATAAATTCTCTAAATAGATTATGCTCATATATTTATAAATAAACATACACCTAAAAATAGCTTGAGGCTCCATCCTAGTGTAGGTGCTTAATTTTCACTACGATCTTCTTGTTGAAGGATTGTTAGAATTAATGGAGAAAGCTAGACTTAGTTGTTTGTTGTGATAATGATAGGATTGACACTCTAAGATTAGGTGTTAGATCCTACTATCTAGGGAGTGGTTCAAACCACCCTGTTAATATATGTACGATGTTCTTCTGAATGAATAGTCAGTGCATTATGTGGAGTGTTTGGGCACTCTCTAGGCATCTCACCTTGAGATCCATGTAATTAAATAGAATATCAATTTTTAAGAGATCATAGATTAATCCAAAGGTGGATCTAAAGCCGCCTTCCAACTAGTTTGGCCAACACATGTACACAAGAAATCTCTAGAACTTGCGCTTGCAACATATTAAAAGCACGTATTTCCAAGGGGCTGCCAACATTGGAATTACATATCTGATTTAATCTCATAAGACTAAACTATGTAACCACACCATAACTTAACAATGGATAATCTTATACAAATGCATATTCTAACCAAGGTCTGATTCTGTATGAATCTAACATTTCAATGTTGATAATTTTATGTACCATTTACTTAAAAGACCATCCAACATTTAACCATGGTTGGTGCATAATAAAGGGAAATAGTAAGAAAAAAAATCCTAAGTTTTTTCTTTATATTGGTATGATTGGATGTTACAATATATGTGTGGGAAATTAACATGGATATTTAAAAAATTTATTCAAGGTATGTATTGAAAAATTAAACAATGGTATATCTTGGTCATATTGGAAAGGAAAAATATAAGAATATTTTTGCTTTCAATGTCTTTATCTTTATATATAATGTTGACTTAAAATTAAGTTATTTAGTATGGAAATTCATATCATGACAATATTTTTAGTTGGACTTTAAGTATAATTATACTTCTTTATTATTATTATTATTATTTGATCTAATAGTTTATTTTATAGAGATTATATTTATCCATATTAAGTTTTAATTTAATTTTTACCCTCATTTACAAACACTACAACATCTCCTTCATATTAAATTATCATTCAAATATTTAAGCTAATTTACTAACACTAACATTTTCCACACACTTAGCGTAAAGCCCTCTCTCACCAATAAATATATGTAAATTATCATATTAATATATTATTAAAAAATATAACAAACTCAACGTATAAATTGTCATACTTTGAAATTATTTGAAGCTTAAAATAATTATTTTAAATATGACCATTATAAATTGCATGGTGAACTAAGTTGAACCTAAAATAGTCAAGTTGTAATAACAATGCGTAGGAGGAACAGTAGAAGGTTTGGGAGTAGGCCTTTATATATTTGTTATAGGCAATATATTGTTTTGTATTTTAGTTGAGAAACCATAAATCTTAATATTAAAGTAAGTAATATATTAGTTTAAAATTTCTAATTATTTTAGCTATTAATTTGTAAAGGAGAAACAATGAGTTTTAGAATTATATTACACTATAAAATGTTTTTACATAACACAACAAACTTTGTTAATCCAAACATGAGTTGTAGTTGTTGTATTAATTAATATATGATTATTTTCATTTAGGTGAACATTAATTTGTGTTGAACTTTTTTTTTGAAAAAGTTTCAACCCTATATTTACAAAATTACACAACACAACAAACTTTGTTACTCCAAACATGAATTGTAATTGTTGTATTATTTGACCTTTAGTTTTTTATTTATATGATTATTTTCATTTAGGTAAACCTTAATTTGTGTTGAACCTTTTTTTACTCTATATTTACAAAATTACACAAAGCCCGCCAATAAAAGCCCCTCTCTCAAGAGAAAAATCCCATCCCTACTGGCATCAAGAATTTGTTTGGAATCCATGCAAATAAAACTTTTGATTTGTGTAGTCAGAAACCGTGCGTATCATTGTATATTGAAATCTGTGAGCCACAATGATATGACACCACTGCAATAACACATTGATTAAAAGATGCCAGAACGTGGAATGGTACGCAGCCATCAATTTCTTTCCTATCAACTCGTACATTAATATGATAGTTTTGATACCATTTGCATAATGCATTGTTCATAAAGACTGGGCCATAGTTCATTCATTCGTTTATTTATTTGCCAATTGCAGTATATCTAGGAATCGCTGTACCACATGATGCGAATCACGATTCACAGGCTGAATTTGAAATGACCATATATCTACCTCTTTCGGTAAACTACAAGTACAATATATGGCAACAGTGTACTTGTTCAGATTTTCAGTTTGACATTACCATTTATTTGCATGTGAAATCTCTGATCCCAAAATAATAACAAATGTTCAATGTTGTTCAGATTTTCGATTTGACGTTAACATTGATTTGCATGTGAAACCTATGTTCTCAAAATACACTGTAAGATAGCCTCGCAAGTAGGTATGGCCATTTTTTATCAATTCTCTACATATCATGTAAGTATTATATATATATATATATATATGATTGGACAAAATATAATTTTAATAATAAAATTATGATTTTGTAAATTTTAATATTGGATAAACATTTTTAAATCCTATTTCTATTAAAGCAATCTAGTATTGCACTTAGAATCCAAATGCTTATTAATAATTATGTCTTACCATAAGCATATATACAACTTGTTATAAGATCACTCTTTTCTCACAACTATAATAAGATTCAAAATGAGATGTTTGTAAATTTCTAAATTCATCTAAAAACACATTAAAATATAAATAATTCATCTAATATAAAGATATAATTTCACATTAAAGTATAAGATACTAAAGCATGAGTTGACAAAGTTCACATTAAAGTATAAAGATACTAAACCCTGAGTTGGCATGAACGTTTAAAGTAAGCTTTTCAACAACTACACTTTAGCCTTCCCATCTATTTTATCATTTTGTTAAGATATAATGATGCTTTTAATATCATAAACATTTTGAAGTTTCATTAAGCTACTTCAAACTTCAAATTTTTTAAATTGAAAAATCTATTTTTTTAAAACAAATTTTCAAATAATAAGTTATTCGAAAAATGAATATAATTTCTAAGAATAAAATTTATTTATTAATAAAATAAATTTTCTATTATGTTATTTTTTAGAATATGTATGGGAATTAAATTTCTCATTATTTAGATACACAAGGACTTACTAATATGTTTTTGTCAATTGTATTATTTTCATCAATATAACTTAAATGATGAAAAAATAATACTTTTGTCAATTGTATTATTTTCATCAATATAACTTAAATGATGAAAAAATAATACTTTCATTTAAATTTTGATTGCTTCTTATAACATGCCTACATTGCTTTAGGATAAATGGATGTATTTTATCTCTCTGATATTTTCTAGCCTCTACTTCTATTTAAGCCATCATGAAGAAAGACATTAAAGAAACTCAATTTAACTCTATCCACATGATATGTACTATAGAATTTTATAAATTATTTATTATGAAATTAAAATAGCATCATTATGAATTATTACTTGATTTTTGTAATTCAGTTTTTTCCCACAACTTTAATATATATCATAATGTGAATATAAAATTTGATTTTTTTTTTAAATACAAACTTTTAAATTAAAAAAACCAAAATTGTCAATATGAAATTTTGATAAGAATCTTACAATATTTAAAATAAAGATAATGATATGTTATTACAAGTTCAAATTAAACACAATATAACGATCAACAATCAAATTTTCCAAAGCCTTAATGAAATACAAAAAAAAACTCAAACAAGTCATTGAATAAAAAGAGTAAAAATAATTCAATAAAAAGAAAGTAAAAATAGTACTTTAAAAGTGAAGATGGTCCAAAAAGGGAAGCATGGTTTTTGGAATCACTAAGTCTTCCAAGTTTTATTGAATTTCTAACAATCTAAAATATCCAATAGCCCTATACAATTTAATGTCTAATTATCCTTAGTAGAAGTAGAGAAGATAAAAAATAAAAAAAACAATTAAAAGTTTTGTAAATAAAATAAGACAATATACAAAGAGATTTATTGAAGAAGAGTGATGATACATAACTATAAATAATATATAAAAGGATAATACACAATTGTAAGTAATATATAGAAAGAATACCCACTAAGTAATATATAAAAGGTATACTCATTAGAGAGTATAGCATATGCACTTAAGATATATGTAATTTTGGATGATTATTAAATTTATAATTATTATTATTATTATCTAATTTTAAAGTGACACTGAAGTAACATACCAAATTGGTGTATGAGACCTTTTTTTGTTTGTGGGATGTAAATGAGACTCCTTTGTTTATGAAACCAGCCTAGATTCATCTTAACTCCGGATCTATCAAGAGCTGAGAGGGATCAAATCTCTCGAGGTGAAAACCTCTTTTTTGAGTGCAAAACTTGAGGAAAGGTTTTCACCTCGAGAGATTTGATCCCTCTCGGTGCTTGATAGATCCAGAGTTAAGATGGATCTAGGCTGGTTTCAATTGTGTGCGACCAAGGAAAATCTATCGATAATATGAGAAACACATGCTTAATTTTATCAATAATATGTAAATACATCTAATATTAACATAACCATTTTAAATATGTTAAATATGTCTGAGATTTATTGAGTCATTTTAATTTTAAATTTGATTAGTTACCTCAATTTGTTGAGATGATAAATATTGTAAAATAACTTTAATGATGAAATAAATTTTTGAATGAAAAGTGACAATGTAATAATATTGAATGATAGAAACTGTGAATACTAAGAATGTAGTCAATTATGAATAGTCTTCATTGTGATCGATTTCAAACTATTTTCTTCTACTATTCTTACTTTCACCCATGTTAGTTTTGTCATATTTTCATATTGATTATTTGAAAAGGACAGTTGGAATCGTAAACCATTTAAATATTTAGCTTGTAGTAAACATCATACCTTGTCTCTCTTGCTTTCCAATATTAATAGGTTGAATTACTATAACACAAAAATCAATGTACATTGTCAATATTTTTTTGTGCTTACATTGAAATCATTGCACACACACTATTAATCCAATGACTTTAAAATTAATGTACCATCATACATCCAATTACATCAAATTAGAAATCAACATATACACTGAAATCAATGCAACTAATGCAAAAAATCAAATAATAATAGAAAACAACATCTACACTAAAATCAATGCATCTAATGCAAGTAATGAAATATGATTAGAAATCAACATCTACACTCAAATAAATGAGTCTAGTGCAAGTAGGAGAATAACATTTAAAGCCAACATTTACACTGAAATCAATGCATCTAGTGCATGCAATCAAATAGGATTAGAAATCACCATCTACACTGAAATAAATGCATTTAGTGCAAGGAATCAAATAGGATTATAAATCATCTACATTTAAATCAATGCATTTAGTTAAATCATCTACATTTAAATCAATGCATTTAGTGCAAGCAATGAAATATAATTATAAATCAACATCTACATTGAAATTAATGCATCTAGTGCAAGCAATCAAATAAGATTAGAAATCACCATCTACACTGAAATCAAGGCATTTAGTGAAAGCAATCAAATAGGATTAGAAATCACCATCTACATTAAAATCAATCCATTCAGTGCAAGTAATCAAATAGGATTAAAAATAATCTACATTGAAATCAATTCACCTAGTGAAAGAAATCAAATATAACCAAAAATCAAAATCTACATTAAAATTAATGCATCGAGTGAAATCAATCAAATAGGATTAGAAATCATCATCTACACTGAAATTAATGCATTTAATGCAAGAAATCAAAGAGGATTAGAAATCATTTACATTAAAATCAATCCATCTAGTGTAAGTAATCAAATATCATTAGAAATCAACATCTACACCAAAATAAATTCATCTAGTGCAAGAAATCAAATAGGAGTAGAAATCACCATCTACACTGAAATCACTGCATCTACTGTAGGAAACCTTCTTCCCTCTCTCCCCCACATATATTTATATATCCATCCATCTTTCCTTCTTTTTATCTTTATCTCACCCCACCATACACACACTCTCTCTCTCACTCCATATCTATCAATTTCCTTGTCCCTCCCTCCTTCTCTCCATCTATCTTTCTTTCTCTTCACCTTACATCTATATCTATATCTCACTCTATCTCTCTATATCAACTCCAAAACATAAACGCTCTCTCTCCAATCTATCTATCTATCTATCACTCCCTCCTCCTCCTCCTCCTCCTCCTCCTCTCCCTCTCTCTCTCTTGCTTCTATCTCTCTTCCTTCCTTCTACCCTTTCTCCCTCTCTCTCCATCTTCTTTATCACTCCCTCTCTCTCTCTCCACCTTTCACCCTCTATGTCTTTATTCTTACCTCCCCCTCTCTCCCTCTCCATCTTCATATCTCTTTCCCTACCTCTCTTCACTCTCTCTCTTCCTTTCTCTCCCCCCCCACCCTCTCTATCTTCACCTTCCAACTTTGTTACCATATGCCTCTCTCTCTCCTTCTCTCCCCCCTTCTCTCCATATCTCTTTATTTGTCTCTTTATCTCACCCCAAAACATACACACTCCCTCTTCATCTCTCCCTTGTCACTCCCCCTCTCTCTCCACTACTCACTCTCTATGTATTTATTCTTCCCTCCCTCTCTCCTCATCCAACTCCATCTCTCAATCCCTCCCTATTTCCCCCTCCAAATCCATATTTCTATCCCTCCCTCTCTCCTCCCCTCTCTCCTCCTCTCTTTCAAGTCCCCTCTCCTTTCCTTCCACTCTCTCCCTTTCTCTTCCCCCATCTCTCTCTCTCTCTACATCTCTCAATCCCTCCCTCTCTCCCCCTCCAAATCCATATTTCTTTCTCTCTCTCTCTGTCCTCCAATCCTCTCTCTTCCCCCATAACTCTATCTCACTCTCCAACTATCTTACTATTTTTATCCCTTTATCCTTCTCTCCCCCCTTGTCTCCATCACTCCTCCTTTCTCCTTCTCTCCCCCTTGTCTCCATCACTCCTATGTATCTTTATCCCACCCATAAGCATACACACTCTCTCTTCATCTAGACTCCCTTGTCAGTCCCTCTCTATGTATTTCTTCTTCCTTTCCTTGCTCTGCCTCCAGCTCCATATCTCTATCCCTCCTTCTCTCCTCCACCTCTCATCCTTTCTCTCTCTCTCTTTCTCTCCTACCTCCCTCTCCCTTCCCCCTTCTTTCTCTCTCTCTCTCTCTCTACCCTCCAATCCTCTCTCCTTCTCCCTCCCTCTCTCCTTATCTCTCTCCCACCTCCATCTTTATGTCTCCCTCTCCCTCTCTTACCATTCTCTAACTCTCTCACTCTTCTCACACACTCTCTCTTCATTCCTCTTCTCCCTTCTCCTTCAATTTATCTCCATATCTCCCTTGTCACTCCCCCTATTTCTCCACCTCTATCATATATCATGATATACTAATATATATTACAATATAATAAATTTAATATTCTATTAATCTAAACATATTAAATTTAATAATATTAATATTTTAATATTAATGTTAGGGTTAATAATGTTTTTTTTGCATGGTATCAATAATAATTTGGTCCATGGTATTTGACCCTTATACTTCATATATAATTAGATCTTGATTTCTAATCGTATTTGATATATTTTTATTTATTTAACTTACCTCTTTATACCTCTTTTATATTTACTTATTTACCATACTTATTTTATAAATATATTATTTGGCCCATGGCATTTGCCCATGATATTATTAATAATTTGTAGTTAGAAATAATTAATTCCTACTTGTCTATGGTTGTAATTCTCCATTTGAGGAGTTTTTTCCTATATAATAGAATGTAGCTAGAATATAGTTTCTCCTAGTTTAGTGTGTGGTTGAGAGAATCTCTCAACCACATTATTGTACGTCCAAGATAGAACTCCTATCTTGAGACTATTGCTTGTATAAATATGTGTGTAATTTCCTTGATTCATAATATAGAATTTGATTGAGTTTGCAGTGTGTTATTTTATCTTGGTATCAGAGCTTCAGACCCCGTAAGGGCCTCTGGCCCTTCCTGGGCATAGGAATATAAATCTATGTATTTGCATAATTTTAATTCTTAGTTTGTTTGAGTTTTTTGTTTGTCCATCTGAGTGGGAGCGCTGCCTACCTGAGGAGCGCTGAGTGAGGTTGGATTACAGTCGAGCGTCATGAAAGCTTGAGGCAGAAGATCTGTATAGAAGGTGGGGTTGAATCGCTTGTTGGGTTTTTTGGAAGCAGCCCCGAGTAAAGCTCTGCATACGGGGAAGGATAGTACGAGGCTATTGGATTGCAGCATTAATAAATTGAAGAGAGGACACACACTAATATTCACTTTCTGTGAGCAAGGTGGGTTTTTGGTTCTGTTATATGCTGAGAATTTGGCAGAGGAAAGCTTCGATAGCAAGAGTGGCATCCAGATAGTGGAGTACTTCTTAAAAATTCTTCCGTTGTGAGCTTCGCTTGGGGGTAAAGTACCACTGTAGTTAGAAAGTTTGGCCTCTTTCCCTCTCTGGTTCTGAGCTTGGTCAAAGACAAAGGATCACAATTAGGAGTAGTTTGCCTTTGAAAGGATGACTGCACAAATGGCTGTCTTAGACGAGCTGTAATGAATCGACGTTGTATCGAGGTCTTCAGGATACAACGCTGCAGTATGCAAATCAAGATGGGATCAAGAAGCGATGTGAGTTGTCCTCGGCGAGATGAAGAAAGGAATTGGCAATGGCTTGGTTCTGGTGACAATTTCTCCAATTGCGTAAGCGATTAATCCTATATCGGGGAGTAAGTGTAACAATTTACAATGAACAAGTGGATTTGAATCTGCAATTCTTCCGAATCCTTGGGGCATGACACTTTGTACCTGTAGATCAGTCGTGCGTGACTTTGAAAATGGTTGGTCTGTTCACCAACAAGACAGCTTCCTGCATGGCGGCCTTCCCTGATCCACAGATCGAATCCGTCTGAAGAGATGGATGTTGAGAACATCCGCCCTCGCCATCCCATGATTGCAGGAATTCTCTTCTGCTGTTACCATGGGGTTGACGGCGAACGCACACTCCTTCGGCCCTCCTGGTTTCATAAGGTCAAGCGATCGAATCCTGGGGCAGATCCGCAAGACAGAGATCATTACAATTGGTGGCGCAAGGGCTAGAACAGTGTCAGGCGTGTTGGAGAATGGTCGGAATCCATAATGCAATGGACCAAAACTGAAAAATTTGCCCGCAGGGTGAAGAACGACGGAAAAACGATGTGCAGTTCCCGGCCCTCGAGGTTTGGGTATGATCTTCTCAGTTACGAGCTCAATTTCGACCAGGGGTCTCGGAAAATTGAGGATTATGAGTACCATGGTATGCCTTTGACTTCTGTGAAACCAGGGGAGTCTCAGGGCAACCTTGAATGAAAGCTGAAAACCCCTAGAGCGTGCCCTGCAAAAAATTAATTATTGAGGTCGGTGGCTTTTTTGTGGATTTGAGATTGAAACACCCGCGTATGAATAGTTTTATGGGTTCACTGCTCTTTGTATCACTACAAATATTGGCGCTGGTGGAAGCGGTGTACGGGGCGGAGATATGGAGGTCGTTGTCAATGGAGGAGAGGCAGAAGAAAATGGTGAGTATCATCTGGTGAAGGCTGTTCAATTAATGGAGGTTGTGCTTCGTTCATATATGAAGATGAACTCCTTGGAATCAAGATTGCAGAGAGTTTGTGTGGCCATTGTGTTGAAGACTGCTTGGGTGTTGGAGCTGCTCGATATATAGAGAAGTTTATGCTATTGTCGAAATGTATTTTTAATTCTCTGATGATGTTGCAATATATTGATTAACTGTCATGACAATGAAAGTGGTTGTAATTTAAGTGACATTAGTATGACCAACTATTGTGACAATTCTGAGTGTGTGCTGGAACTGGTCATTCCAACACTAAGCAAATTTTCAGGGAATGATGAACACATGACAGTGAAAATGACATCAATTGGAGCTACATCAGAGATTGGAGGATGATCGAGATCATGTTGCAGATTGTCAGCGAGCCTGAGGCAGTATGCTTGAAAACAGTGACTAGCCTTGATATTGTAGGGGAAGTGGCATTATGTTGCCAGGGGAGTGGATACTGAAACACAACAGAGGATTGGACCATGGAGTCTTGGATTAATGTTCTTGAAGGGAAAATTGTGTTCTCTTCGTGTGGCTGTGAGTGCCTATGTTCCGTTTCTTTATCAGTGGACCCCTCACAGGTATCATTGGAATGGTTACTGGTATGTTTGGGAAATAATCATCTTTGGGCATAGAGGGAACTAAATTTGAAGAGTTTATGTTGTATTTTCTTGGAATCATGTTTTAATATTATTGAGCCTTATTGAGCCTAGCTAACTCAATGTAGGTAGAGTTATTTTGTTAGAATTCATGACTCTAACAAATGACAGGATAAGCATAGAGTTCCAAGAATTTCTTTGACAAAGATGCCCAAGATGTGAACAATGAACAGATGAGGTAAAGGAGCAACGACAACGTTTATGGTGGACAACAAAATAGATGTTTGTTTGAGTTAGTGTGGTTTGTGGAATAGACTCCCTAGCATGTTATAAGCAAGTTCAGTTGCTGTAATGGTCATTGTATGTACCCAGAAACTCCAAAATGTGGAATGAAATGTAAGCCTTTTAAAGGCATCTGAAAGTTTGTGGTGATCTTAAAACCACTTTGTAATGGTTGGTGGTGAGCCAGAAACCATCCATAGAGCCTTTGTGGCTGGTTGCCTTTGTGGCTTGAGGTGCCTTTGTGGCCGCATGTACACAAGGGGCCGCGTGTGCATGAGAGCTGTGTGCTCAGCAGAGCTTTGTGCTCAATCGAGCAGGTGGACTGTAGTAACACATGGCTCAGTCTCAGATGATTCATTAATCTCTGAGAAGAAGGGGGTTGGTGTGCTTTCTTAACTGACAGTCGTGCTGAGAAGCGCAATTGGCGCAACTGTTCAGTACATACTCGTGCCAACGCGCCAAATCACGGGAATGGCGCAGAAGCGCATGATTTTTTTTATTCAGGAAGATGCCAACTCAACTTCATGGGGTTCTGCGGGAAGCCTCATCTTCGTTTGATGATTTGCGAAGAAGCAGATTGGAGAAGTTGCAGATCTGTCCGAGAGAGGCAGATTGTGTTTTTGGAGATTCTGCACATGCAATTCGCCTAATGGTGGTGGATTTGCAGGTACATATATACAGTGATAACGGTCGACAGAATCATGTATGCGAAGGACATCCTACAGGACTAGCGGTTGCAGCGGTTGGTACCCATGCATTCCGGTGGATGGTTGCTCTTTTATATGGACGTCGACATATTCTTTGTTATGTTTGACCACAACCAGACTTTGTGAAGCACTATCATGACAAGTAGTCATTAAGGGGGGGAGTTAGAAATAATTAATTCCTACTTGTCTATGGTTGTAATTCTCCATTTGAGGAGTTTGTTCCTATATAATAGGATGTAGCTAGAATATAGTTTCTCCTAGTTTAGTGTGTTGTTGAGAGAATCTCTCAACCACATTACTGTATGTCCAAGATAGAATTCCTATCTTGAGACTATTGCTTGTATAAATATGTGTGTAATTTTCTTGATTCATAATATAGAGTTTGATTGAGTTGCAGTGTGCTATTTTATCTTTTGTCCCATGGTATTTGGCCCATGGCATTAATAATAATTTCTCCCATAGGCTTCACCTAAATATAACCTGTTTTTGAGTTTTTGTAGATATAAAGTGGTTTATTGAGTAAATATAAAAATCGGTTTTATTTATTTACCATAATTTACCATACCTCCTGAGTAATATAAAAAGAGGTTTTATTTATTTACCATACCTATGGTTTATTTATATTTTTAAGTATTTACCATATTTTATTTATTTACCATATCTCTTTTTTGAGTGTTAGTAAGCTCTTCATATTTTAAGTTTATATCGTTTAAATTCATCGAGGTCATAGAATGCCCAACAAAAGACCTACCTTATTTACTAAATATATTAAAACATACATACTCTACCCACTCTAATTTTAAAAGTATTACTTTTTATAAAAAAAACAATATATATATATATATATATATATATATATATATATATATATGAAAATGATTCACCTCATTCTTCATAAATTTTAGTTTTTTTAAATTTACATCTCAGATATGGTAAAATGAAAAGTTACACAAACAAACCTAACAACGTTGGATAGTTTCATCAACGATGAAAAATACGCCAAAAGTGAGCGAGTTTGTAATGAAATTTTCGGTTGAAATGAAAGGACTTATCTTTAGTGCAGATATAAAGGCCTTTTTCGAGAAATCATATAATATTCACTTTCAAATAGAGTGGTTGGAACATATCATACCATGGTTGATTGATATTGCAAGAATATTTAACGTTATTGTCGATGCTTAGAGACCTTAAATTTAATTTAAAAAATGGTATGGAGTCAATTTTATTTTCAAGTAAAGAAATATAGTATTATGAATGGTTTCCATACTTCAACTTGAACTCAAACCCAAAATGACATGAAATCAAATCTAAATCAAATCTTTTCAAATTATATATAAAAATATTAAATATAACTTTAATAAATTAATTAAACTTTATTTCTAATTAAAGATTATTTTTCTCTCATATATAGTCAAATGTAACTTCCCTCATTGATATATATATATATATTCAAATTCAACTTCGTTGTATTTAAACTTAAACAGGTTTATATTTTAAATTTAAAATTATAATATGAAAAATAATTTGGTAAACGATATACCTCTTTAATTGTGAAAAACAAATTATTATTTTTTTATTAAAAGAATAAAATTTATTAATAATATAAAATTGAATAAAATTATAATAAGTAATAACAATTTAATAATATAATAAATTTATTATTTTTTTAATTAAATATAAAAATAAATTTAGATATAAATTATTATCAAATATATATAATAAGATAATTTTGGATGGTTACTTTAGTTGGTCTAGCTTCATGGTTGAGCTAATAGAAGTGAATAATATAAGATACAAATATTCTATGAGACCATGGAATATATAATAAGTATTTAGGGTCTAGAGTTTGGCTTTTCCTTAAACCGGGTCATTACTTTGGGAATTTGAATTTTAGATATCTAAGTTTTCACAGATTTCACATTACTTTAATCACAAATTGACTTCAACCACAAATTGAACTGAAAGGCCACACTACAAAATCCAAACTATTTTTTATTAAAGAATACTTCAAATAAAATTCTTTAATTCACATTGATAGTGTCAGTCTTGTCACTCACTAGTGATCAATTTTTTTTTCTTTCAAGTTGTTGATAGGGTCCTAGCCAAATTTTTTATAGTTGGAATTTTTTTATAGTTTCAAATAAAAATTTGATCATTGGTTAGTATGTCTAGTTATGTTAGTGCTCCCATCATCCTATGATCAAAATTGTCATCTAGGCCATGTCATCACTCATTGTGATGAGTCATCGATAATGTGTCTTGATTACCATTTTAGTCATCATCTCATGGGCATCCATACTACAAGGTAGGTCCAAATCATGAGTTTAGAAATCCATTAGGTGTCATTATTAGGTCAAGTCATCAAAAAGGTCATAAAAGTGTCATGAGATCACTTGGTCATAATTATGGGAGTAGTAATTAGGGAACATGTTCAAAAATTATTTCCAAAGTACATTTTATTCTCTATGAAGATGTAACTATGAATACTAAAGTTCAAAGTTGCAGTAAAATAGCCTATCTAGTCATTTTTCAAAAAGACAAAGTGATGTCACATCATCACCCAAAGGAAAAATCGACGTCGAGCCTATTAAAAGACAACAAAGAACATTATTTTCTCATTTCACTCTCATAAGACATCTCTCCACTCTCAAAGAGAATTTCGGACTTCATAGCAATCAAATTTCTCCTTAACAACTTGAATTCTCCTCCTATGCTAGGCTTTTCCTCCAATGCTACACTTATGACATCCATTGTTGCTTGTTCGAATTGGAGGCAAAGTAGGCATCTTCAAGGTTTCATTTGAGCAATTTAGGATTTCCAATACCTGTTGGACAAGTAAGTATCAGTTGGAACCCTTCTCTTGCATCAATCTTCTCAAAATTTGGGTGAATTCCCCTCTTCTAGGTTTTTCACTACTTTTTTTCATTTACGTGTGAATTTGTTCCAAATCAGTGTTCGAAAACTAATTTTCCTACTCCCCTACACTCATATACACCCATCATATGCCCCTAAAACAAGTCCCTCACCTATTACCCTTCTTCTATTACATTTCCTTACAAACCCTAGCCTAGGCTACCCCATTAACAATTTATTAAGCTAGGATTGTGTTTTTTCCATTTACACACCTTCCCCTCATTATTTTAAGCATTTTCACTTCCCTACACTCCCTAACATCTACCCTTATCCCCTAAAATTTTCCTACAAATTTACACTCTCCCTAATCCCTTCATCCTTATCCTTCAACACCATAGTCCCTTATCCCTTGTTTTCACAGTCATACCCTCTCCCTTTCCTTCCCACTCAGCTAGTGTTTCAAATCATGGAAACTGGAAACACTCACATTGAGAAGAAAAAGTATAATAAGGGTGGGCAAGTGTCTAGGTATGAGCCATCACATGTTAAAGAGATGATGGACTCACATTTCATCACGAAAGCCTTTGAAGATTTGGTTTCTTACATTTTTGTGAAAAGATTCAACAAGCAGGTTAACATGCTCAATTGACAAGCTTGTTTGCCACCACCTTTAGGAAGGATAAAGCCAACATTGCAGGGGTTGACTTCAACATTACAGAAGATGCCATTTCCATAGCTACAAGTATTCCAAATCATGGATAAAAATAGTTTAAAGGCATGGATTTAGACATTGAGAACTTCAAAGCCTTCCTAAATCCACATTATAAAGAAGCTCCAAATCACATTTTTCTCTTTAGACAAATACATGGTAGGTATGCTCCACTAATGAAGATGATAATGAGGTACTTTACCTGTGATGGTAGGTTTTCAAGGCTATACCAATACCATATAAGATTATTGATGCATTTCACAAGTGTGAAAGCATCTTAACTTACCTCATAACCTCTATAGAAGCCTAGTCAAGATGGAAGAGAAGGTACAAAATAAAGGGAAGGATCACCAATCAAACTTGTTTCACCATGGCTTGGTCAAATCCATTGTCCTCCATCAAATTTTAGAGATCAACTTACCTTGGGATGAATTCATACACTCAGCCTTTATTTTGCCTGCTACAAGTGAACCTAGCAGTCAATCTACTCCTTTGGCATCTCCAAGACCTCAAGAAGCTCGTTCCACAAGTAAAATAATGACAAGCAAACCTAGTGCATAGGTTACCAAAACCTACAACAGAGGAAAGTGGCTGATGTTTGTTCATGGCAGTGTGGAAAGGGCTCAAACTACTTTAGTTGAAAAAGAGACATCAACATATCAACATGAGGCATCATTGCAAGAGGAAGAATAGGTACATTTTGACACTCACATGGCAGCCTTAGAAAATCCCTGAGGAGGAAAAGTCACGTGAGAAAATTATGAAGGAGAAGGAAGCTAAAATTAGAGAGCTGAAGGACAAAATTTCAAAGGCCAACTCCATGATAGCATTCCTATAGCAAGAGAACATGCAACTTTAAGTAAAATAAATTTTTCTTGGTAAACCCAAGGCAAATTAGGAGAATAAGGATGACAAAGGTAAGTCTGTGATTGATCTTGATCAGCTAGAGGATAAGGAGGTGCAAATCAAACCAAGGAGGCCAAGAATAAGAGGTCTCAAGAGGCAAGATGAGCAAGAAAGTGAACCATCTCCATCACTAGCTCAACATGATATTGATGAGTTGATTGCAGCAGAAATTGAACAAGACAAGGAATTTTTTCTTCGCAAGGTAAATGATCATTTAGAGAAGCTTCTCAGAGGGCCGACAAGAACAACAAGCTCCAAAGGCACATGGAAATGCATTACTGCACTAGAAACAAGATTTCTCGTATTAGGGTTAAAAACATGAAAAAGAGGTTAAAGAAAAGCCTAATTGAGCTAAGGAAGAGAGAAAAATTGGATTTACTTGCTAATGCATCCTTGATTGTCTAACCCATCACCCAAGGAGTTAAAGGAACAAATTTCAAACCATTTTGAAGAAATTTTGTCGATTTTGAAATTTTTGGGTATTTTGACAATTTTGAGATGTACAAAAGAGCACAGCGAGCTCACGCTATGCTTCTTCGTGATGGCACTAAATGAGATCTAAAGTACATGGTTGGATAGCTATTCATTAGTACATTGCAGTTATACAGTTGGGTTGCCATGCTAATTTGCAGTTTTAGAGAAAAAACCGAAAAAATGCTAAAAAATAGGTTTCTGTTAGTGTTTCAGAATCCACGCTGCGCTTCTGGGTGTAGCTATGGGAAAAGTGATTTCTGGAAGTCTAGAAAAGGAATTTTTTCATATTAAAAACTCTAGGAGGCTAGTATACACACTTGACTACCATCATCAATTTTCGTATTAGCAAATGGACCACGAAAACTCCCACAAAACATCCTCACAAAGTGCACGCTGGGCTTTTGAAGAAATTCGTTGTGTTTTTATCAGCAAGGTCAATTTTTGGTTTTTATTAGTAAAATTCGACTTCTCATGATGTAATTAGTAAAATTGGGTTTCTACATGATGTAACCAATGGTAATTGACATTGTAAATGTAAATTTGATGTATTTATGATGGTCATTAATGTTAGAAACTAAGTTAAAGGTTAAATGGAGAGTTTGTTCTAACCTCCTTAGTCTTAGGTTCGGTTAGAGAAATTAGTGTAAACCAATTTCTATCATGAGGGATTCGATCCTTGAGAGAGGGGAAGATGGTTTTTGGTCTATATGTAGCTTGCTTTCATCCAAATTCAAGGTTGGACATTAGAGGGTAGAACGCTTGAGCTGTGTGTACAGTATATTTTTGCATAAATACAAGGTCCGTTGCAACTATTATATAGGGATTCATGTGGTATGATTTTGTGACTATGTTTTCCTTCTACAAATAACTTTTATGATTGTTTAGTTCTCCTTCTTTCCATATCTTTGCCTTCAATGGTCTTCCTATAAGTTGTTAAACATAATTCTCAATTTTTTTGCTCTCTTTTGGTAGGCATTTCATGTTTATGTTATTCATCTTCTCATAAATGAACTCATGTTTTTCATGCTCATTTTGAACCGTTCCTTTTCTACCTTACACTACAATTGACAACCTCAAAGTGTCACTGAACATATCTCCCATGCCACTTTGTATCCTTGCAACTAAAATTCTTTGAGATGTGACCTAGTTTCCTTGACCTCTCCTCCTCATCAAGCTAGAACCCTAAATTTCAAAACCCTAGAGCTCAATACCTAGCCTAATATCTTTTACCCTATCGAGTCACCTTGTTGGTTGTGAGATCACAGAGAGAGCCCTCTTTGATTTGGTAGGACTAGCTACCAAATCCTTAGTGGTTCAAGGTTACGTCCTTGGATTTCCACTCTCAACCTCAAGACAATGTAAAGAATAACACATATAACATAAAGGGAAAGGAGATGAGAGGAAATTCAAAGGAAAAATGCGATTAAAAAATAATTGGTAAAATTTTAATATACATAATTGCATTTAATTAACAAAGAAGAAAAGAGAAAAATGTTGGTATTATTTTTACTTACTTTTAACTCTCGCTTAAACTTGTTTATATGTTAAATTTATAATAAATATTTTTGACAATTGATTTGGACTTTGTTGTTTAAACAACTTTTTATATTTTTATCAAATGTAAAATATATATAATATAAGAATTATATATATAAATATATATATTTTATTAAAATGAAGGTAGTTGAAAAAATTTTAGTGGTGATTTTTTTAATTATATATATTTAGATATATATTTTATTAAAATAAAAGTAGCTGCAAAAGTTTTAGTGGTGTTTTTTCATAATATATATTTGTTAAGTTTTTGGTTTAAAATATTGTTATTTTCTGTTTTTTTAAATAGTTAAAGAATGACTAATAAAATAGTTTAATGAGTTATTTACTGTTATGAAATATTATGTAAACAATAAAATTTTAATTTTAAATACACTTAACATAATAAATAAATAAATCCCATATAAATTAGTAAAATTTTATATTTATATTTATAAGCTAATTTCCACATAAATTTGTAGAAATTTAATTTTAGATTCATAAATTAATTTTTCATGTTTAAGTTGTGAAACTATAAATTTCAAACTTATATTTGATTGAATGAGAATCAGGATAAATCGGATTCGATAGAACGATAATGAAGAGTTTGGTAAGATAATAACTATTAACAGGGACGGGTCCCTTTGACAAAGAATCAGGATAAATCGGATTCGATAGAACGATAATGAAGAGTTTGGTAAGATAATAACTATTAACAGGGACGGGTCCCTTTGACAAAAAGGACTATGGAAACTATCTGGTTGAAATTAATGAGAGTGGGTACCTTGAATATGACCTGCGTTTGACATCCAGGTTTCAGAGTTCTGAGTTCTGACAAAGTGGATGGAAGAAAAGAGTGAAGGAATCCTAAAAGCCATAAAACAAGGAAGTCAGTTTGCCCGAAAAAAAGTAATATTGAATGTTCACTGATTGAAATGTTTGAGGTGGTGACAGTACACGGTGTTTTATTATCGTCTTCCATGACTGCCATCCCCTTCCTAATCCCAATGGGTATTTCTATCTTGATTTCACTGATAGGAGTACGGTTAATGTCAATCAGATTTCCAAATGTTCCAGAAATTCGCTATAAACCATTGTGGTTTGGCATAGATGTCAGTGCGGAAGTGGGTTCCAAAGCCTACCTATTGGCTGTTGACTAGCTTGAAGGTGACACAAGTTTGAGAAATTTGAATGCAAAGTGCTTGGAAAATGATAAGCATATATTTTTGTTTAGAGTTAAAATGAACTTACATTTGAGTTAGTTTCATTGTTTTGATTTTTTCAATTATAGAATGTGATTATTAAGATTGGATGTTTATATCAATTTATGTTGGAGTTAGTTTCAATGTGAAGAATGGTTAATCTAATTATAAAATGCTATTATAATATTGATGAAAGTTAGATCTTTCAGCTTTCACAATTAATTTCCACTCTCAACAATTTCACTGAAATTTAAACTATAATGAAAACTAAAATGGGAGAGTGCTGAAATGTTATTGGAATATGGATGGAATATGGGTAAAACTAAGGTTTATCTATATAATTTAATGTAAGATGGGAATCTGCTAGAATGTTATCGTCATCAAAGATGTTTCCACTATAAGATGATAGGGTAAATATATAATAATTTAAGCTTAGCAAAAGTTTAAATAGAAAGATAAAATGAAATCCTAATGGCCTTAACATTGTGTTGGAATTTTAATATCTTTGATTAAAAAGGATAATAATTACATTGTTGTGAAGTTATCCATCTAAGGAATTTGACGAACCATGGATTTGAGAGGCCCAAAAAAATAGACTAACATGGGATGACTTGGAGATGTTCTTGTTTCATTTCTTTCTCACAACCTTGGTCCAACCTATAGGAGGCATACCTACCAAAGTAATTTGCAGATTATTGTTAAGATTTGAAGGGGATTCCTTGTGGGTATGAGAAGATGTTGATTCATGAGCAAACTTCAGAATACCCAAAACTACATCTTGACTTACCAATTGTATGTTTGTTGGTGCTATTAGGATGCTTGTTGAATCCTCATAAGTCTAATGTGAAACAAAAATCTAATATAGTTCCCCCTGAATCACATCATGGTCGAGACCATCCTCCTCTTCGTTTGAAATAGTAGTCTCGCTCTCCATACAGGGTGGGTCATAAGGCTTCCAAATTTTAGAGACTTTATGGGATTTATTTTCATTTTGGGGAAGTAAATCATGGAGTATTTGTAAGAGTGAAAAAATATATATGGAAAGGGCTATAAGATTTAAAAGCCTTTAAAATTCAATAATGAAGAAAATACTCAACCTAATTGTACATCAATATAATTGAGTTTATAAGCACTCTCTAGCTCACTCTCCAAGAAAATTGGTAAGGTCGTGTAACATTTTAACTCCGTCAAATTACATTAAAAACTTATAATAAAATTGGGGAAAAATATTGAATTTATTGTTAGTGGTTTTTGGGTTGAATCCATGGTTTTGCATATATATATATATATATATATATATGCTACCATCCTAGATCTATCTGAACTCTGTATCTACCAAGGGAAAATCAAATATTTGTTGACCGACAAACCTCATTTAGGGTGGAAAGATATTTGGTCCCTCTCCACCCTTGGTAGATCCAGAGTTAAGATGGATCTGTCGTGGTCTATAGCAATATAAGCTCCTAGCTATAGGTAGAAAAGCAAGTAAAGATTCTAAGAAAACTTAAGCATTCTCAAAAACCAAAAATTAGAAGGAAATAAAAAAAAACAAAGAATGGTTCCCCACTGTGAGGTTGAATAAGAAACCCCCCCCCTAAAGGGAGTACATAAAAAATAAAGAAAGAAAGAGAAAAACTAGTAGTGTGGGGAACAAAGTGTTAATGAAGAATTCCATGTTCTCTATAGAAATCTTGAAATAACATAATCACATATTGTTTATTATGAGTGTGTAGCTTCTTGATGATGCATGATGGTTGTTTCTAAACAAAAGCTTTAAAAGTTTTTAATATTGGAAAGAATTCACCCTTATACTTGAGGAAGAACACTCAAGGGTGTGGTGAGAAATCATTAATAAATCTTAGCGCGTACTCGGCCCTTGAAAAATGAGGATTTGAAAAATTCATTAAATCACTATGCACCAACTCAATAGGTGTTTTTTCCCTTAAAGTATTCCATTTATGAAAGGGTTATTGTATTGTTTTCCATGAGCGCAACTTGCACACACCCCATGAGTACAAGAAAATTTTGGAAGTCATGAAACCAATATTTGACTGAACATCTACTGCAAATATATATCTATAATTTAGATGGCCAAATATTTCATGCGAAAGCCTGATCAAGGAATCAAAATGAGTTATAAAAGAAATAGTTGAGGAAGTTTAAAGTTTTAGAAACATATAAAATCTAGAAGCACGATCAACATGTCAAATAGTAACAACAACTAATAGATCATGTAGCTCTCTAATGATACTTGATTTACAGAAAACTTCATTGTTTTCCCATGATCATAATGACATATGTGATAGATAGATTGTAATTTTGTAGAGATCTCACATATTAGGAGCACATTGTTAATGCAACCATTTATTAACTACATATCACACAATCCGAAAACATTCACCAAAAGGAATTTGTGAAATCGTACTATGGGACGTAGAAGGAAGAAAATATTGATAAGGATCCATATGTTGTGATGCCCCTGAATCAATTATCTAGCCATTTGTATATCTACATAGGGCTTGGGTCAATAAATCATCTGCTTTATCTATCAAGATACTTTTATTTTTTATGGCATCATCTAAGACTCGCAACTTTTTGCAACATTTTTCTTCAATATGCCTGTAACAGCTCTCCCAACTCACATATAAAAATATGTTATTGTTATAATAATATACTATATGATTTTTTTTATATAAGGTAAATAGTCATAACATTTTGAGCCTTGTCTTTCATAATTTACACAATACATCATATCATAAATATCATCAATTGGGTTACCCAATTACACATTTTTTATTGCTTACAAGTAATAATTGATGTTTATATTTTTCATCTATGAAAAACCACCATAGAATGTGTTAGGTCCATATATTACTGGTATAGTACCTCATTGTTGTTAGTGTAACCCCCTTATTGTTATTGTTGTACCCCTGCAACGCCAATATTGTTATTATTGTGCCCTTACATAATTATTGTTTGGTCGGTTAGGATTATATTGTGATCCCATGGACTCCTATATATAGAAGGAGGTTTTGTCATTTGTATCATCCAAGAATTGTTAATTTATGTAATGTATTGGAGGTTTTCCCCTCTAAGTGGCTGATTTTTAAGGCATTGATCTCTCTGTTCTTCTATTTTTGGAGTTGGTTTCATAACATTTGGTATCAAAGCTTTGGATTCTAGGGTTTCACTGCTCCAAACAGGACATCATGGAATTTTCTCTATAATTAATTTTATATAAATATTCATAAGATGAAATTTTTATAGAGCGAAGGTGAAATCCCAAGGAACGTCATGTAAAAATTTCAGATCTTGGTTCGCAATATTTTTTGGATATATGATATGTGGAAGTTAGAGTTTTTTCACGCTCCCAAATTTCACCTAAAACAGGTCATCATGGAAGTTTCGCTATAAAGTTTTTGACACTAAGGTTCATAAACTAAAATTTTTACAAAGCAAAGAAGAATGCCTGAGGAACGTCATGTGGAAATTTCAGATCTTGGTTCACAATATTTGCAGAGATATGATATGAGGAAGTTAGGTTTTTTTAGGTTCCCGAATTTCATCTCAAAGAGGTGACTGTGGGAAAAACATCATAACTCTCTCTCTGAGCATCAAATTGGAATTCTGTAAAAAGTGGTCGCAAGTACATGGACTGAAGTTTCCTATGTATCAATTTCAGAGCTGAAGGAGGAACCAGTGACACGTGGAATGTCGTACAATTTCCCTCTCCTGAAGAAGTCCATAATTAGGTCATTTTGGGAGATTGGGCATAAATTTGCCTTGACGAATCCAAATCGAGTCAGACCTATGGCATTTGAAAGAAGCTTCAGAGGGCTACTATAGGGCCAAATTTCAGATATTGAAGATCTGAAATTATAGATATAATCTAGTTTCATTATCGAGCTCCTTAAAAGCAAGAAAAAGGTGTGTATTTTTTTTCTTCGAATTGCATGTCTTGTGTGAAAAATCATTTTGAATTGATTCCAAGTGCATATTGTAGAATATATATCAACACAGGGTTCTAAAATCCCCCCTAAAAAGAATGAAAAACCCATTAAGCCTTTAGAAGGCTCTACTATGACTCATGAAGACGAAGCACTGCAACATGACATGTCAAAATTACAAGAGCAAGTGCACCAAATTTCGCTCTCGCCAAGAGCAACAAAAAATGAAATGGACGCCAAGATGGATGGTTTGAAGAAAGGCGTGGAAGCTAAGATGGATGGTTTGAGGAAAGGCATGGAAGCTAAAATGGATGGCATAGAAGCTGTCATGAAAGCTAAGGTGGATGACATGAAAGACAACATGGAAAACATGAAGAATGATCTAAAAGAAGACATGGAATGTTTGACAAAGTTGATACAAGAAATGTTTTCTAATGGCGAAAAAAAAGTAGAGGAAACTCATGATGAGAAAAAAATAAATGTTAATCGTAATTTTATAAACTCTAATGTTGGATTGATATGAAATGGAAGTATTTGTTACGCTATGAAAAGTATCCAAATAGATATAATAATGTGTGCAAAAGGTTCTCCTTAAATTTCAGGTTAAATAATTAGTTTTGGTTTTGTTTAACAGGTTTCTATGAGAGGATTGATTAAGTATTTTAACGGTTTATCATTGTACAACATAAAAGAACAGAAAATAAACTTCAATAAAGCACATTACTCAGCTATTTCTTGAGCAGTTCACCCCTCCTGGGCTACATCTGCTGGTCTAAGCCTCCCAAATGACATGTCCCTCTTGTATTAATTTGCTCGAAATGCAAGTACAAGTGAAAATAAGACTTAATAGGCAAAAATCTCTGTAAAATCAGTTTCAAAAGTTATGAAATAGCCATAGAGGAATATTTATTTACATAAAACTAATAAAGGATGCCCAATACACTTCCTTCTCCATGATGGCCCTAATGGCTCCTTGATCTTCCCTGAAGCTAAAAATGCTGAATATCACCTCTGTTCAATCTGAAACCTATGCCAAACTTCTCAGAATGTCAAAGAGACCCAAAAAATGACTATTTTTGCACTCAATTTGGTTCAATAATGAGGGAGTTATGGCTTCTCCAAGAAAACTGCCCAATGTCCCCCAAAAACCCCACTAAATGTGGAGTAACTGTAGTTAGGAGGGATAAACCTAGAAAGTCCGCCG
The DNA here is from genome assembly GCA_034641835.2 of Pinus albicaulis. Taxonomy (NCBI): domain Eukaryota; kingdom Viridiplantae; phylum Streptophyta; class Pinopsida; order Pinales; family Pinaceae; genus Pinus; species Pinus albicaulis. The sequence continues at coordinate 1,808,088,134 of CM076578.1, forward strand.
AAATTGTTAGAACTGTGCCCAAATCTGGTGGTAACGTTAATGGTTACAATACATGTTATGGAGGCGGGGTCACATGGACCTTCACTCTAACCGCCTTTTAAACTGAGCCATAATTGTCACAACAACCATGGTATTTAAATGTTAAGTTCGGAGTGGTCACATGAACTTCATCCAAAGCCGCCGGAGTAGCTACCCATCATAACCATAAAGTTTAATTCTGTAATGGTTGTGGTCACAAGCTCGAGGTCTGCAGACTAATAAGACTAACCGCTAGGGTTAGCACTTGGTCGTGAGCGTAAGGGCATGTGGACTATGGTGTGAGGTGGGGGTTGGCCTTAAGGGGCTAGCCCCCTTTGCTGCCAATACAAATTTTTATAAACTTTAAATATAACCTGTCAACCATATAGGTTAAGTAACACTTGTAGCCCGGTTGGTCGGGCACTCTTCCATGCGAAGGGAGGTCCTAGGTTCGAAACCCATGGACTCCATAAATTTTTTCACCCCATTTCAACTTTGTCTCGGGGCCACGTGGCAGTCTCTGCGCAGGCTACATGGCGCCTGCTGATAGGCCCTCCAAACTTTAATATAAAAATAATTTTGTAAAATATATTTTTTTTCACAAAATTTTTCCATAAGGTCAAATTGAGTCAAAGGTCAATTTTTGGAGTTTATTTGATGATTTCAAACCTCAATAAATTTTGCATACGACCTCAGTTCTAAGAACCATTCATGACACCAGAATCGCATCATCGAGACCTTTCCAGTCGTTCAGGTTTGACACTCTTCCGGGCACTTTTAATTTTGAGCTATCATTCTAGTCCATGATCTAGTTCTGATCACACCTCCCCACTGGGAACCTTTTGGACCCCAAAAGACTGATATAATGATCTATACAATAGATGAGAGTACAACACCCTCTTCAATTTTTCCTCCAAACACTTCCCTTGCATGGCTAATGACTTTGAACCACAACTAGAAAGCAATTCAAACTTCCCTTCCTCGATGCGCTTGTCCTCTTGTCAAGAACTATCTTTGTTACACTCACTCAGAAATTTCTGGAGATAAATTTGCAGAAGGAAACTGAACATCATTTCCTTGATCAATGATCCAAGCTGTCTCAAAAAAACGAGATATTACAGCATAAAATACATCCACACAACCGAAATTTGCATATGTACAAAGGAGTATGTCTTACTGTGTTAAGAAGTCCATCCACTTCTTACCAAGCCACTTCCATGGTGGCTTTTGCTGCTGCAATTCTTCTTCATGTGAAAATTCCATTTTCACATCAATAATGGAATCCTTAGTTTCACCTTCGCCAGTCTTTCTATCCTCTTGTTGCATGTGCTTGGGACGACTATTTGGATGCAAAGTCCAACAATGGGAAACAACATGTCCCCTCTTCTGGAAATACGTGCACATCTTATGCACCTTCTTTGAAAGTTGTCGTTGCCTCATCTGATTCCTATATGCTTTCTTCCTCATCCAGCATCTCGAAACATCATGGTTAAATTGACCACAATATGTACAACAAATATTTCTTCCATTTAAGCATGCAAAATTATCATGCTTTGCAGAAACGCAATCAAACTTATCATGGGAAGATTTATACCTCTTGTGCTTATTTGCATGTTCATCCTTTTTTCCTTCATGAGGAGATGAACTAGTAGAGGCTCCAGCTTTCATTTGCAGACTAACATCATCGTTCTTGTCTTGAAAACTGTTTGAACTCGCATGCTTGCCATAAGCTGCATGTATACCATATTCTTGTTGCAACAAAGGCTTAAAGCAATGGCAATCATCTTTGAAAAAACTTTGACATATTTTCATATTAGAACTTGGAACAAAAGTTCTCTTTGAAGTATCCTCACATGCTTTCATGGTTTTGGAGTCTTCGCCATTAAATTGCACATAACCAAGACCAAGATTCTTGGGTTGTTCCTCAGAAAAAAGGGGTTCAACCATGCCTTGTGCATGCTTGCCTAAACCCTTGCCTTCATAGCCCATTTTAATCATTTACTTGGACCCTATACCTCTCGTATTATTTTTGAAAAAGCCAACACATCTTTCTAATGAGGAAACTGAAGACAAAGTAGAATGGATTACCTCTTCCTCACACATGTTATTGGTAAAAGCTTCTTGGGCTTGATGGAGCTGCATCTCCATATCATGCAATATTTGAATAATTTCTTCCTTCTCTTGCTTCATGGCAAACAATTTCTCACAAAGCTAAGTGCTTTCTCTTCTATCCTTAAACAGAATCTACACCATTTCCTTCAATACAATTAAGTCACGCTTCATATCTTCATTGAAGAATCTTGTGAAGGAGGAACCCTCACTTGTAGAAGTTGTCATTATGATGTAAATGAACACAATTAACTTCAAAAAAGCTCACAAAGCTTTCTAAACAAATGAAAATATTTTTTAAACCAAATGGTTGTAGAGACAAACTCTTATTCAAGCAGCTAAACAAAAAACAAACTCCAAGAGCTTCTTAACAAAAAATCAGCAAGAGGGTTTGAGTTCCAAGGGTGACCTTGAGGTAAGGAAGAAGCCTTTAGCCCTTTATTCCTTTTTTTCCTCTCCGGGATTTAGTTTCCAGGACAGTTATCAATAGCTACCCCTTCACCTCTACAAAACTCAAACAACAATTAGTTTTCAAAGAGTAAAACAATTAATATTTTACACTATTTTAACACCATTCCAGTAATACAAGCAATAGCTTTCTCTGTCAATAAAGCGACCAACCTTGCTCTGCACAACTTGCAAGAGTCGTTATGCAAAATATTAAACAAATCATTTTGCACAAATGTTAAACATAGAAAATACTCTAACTTAACCTAATGCTCAACCTGAGCTCTGATACCAACCTGATCTAAAATGGAAGTATTTGTTACGCTATGCAAAGTATCCAAATAGATATAATAATGTGTGCAAAAGGTTCTCCTTAAATTGCAAGTTAAACAATTAGTTTTGGCTTTGTTTAACAGGTTTTTGTGAGAGGATTGATTAAGTATTTTAACTGTTTATCATTGTACAACATAAAAGAACAGAAAATAAACTTCAACAAAGAACATTACTAAGCTATTATTTGAGCAGTTCACCCTTCTTGGGCTACATCTACTCGTCCAAGCCTCTCAAATGGCATGTCCCTCTTGTATTAGTTTGTTCAAAATGCAAGTACAAGTGAAAATAAGCCTTAATAGGAAAAATTCTCTGTAAAATCAGCTTCAAAAGATATGAAATAGCCATATAGGACTATTCATTTGCATAAAACTGATAAAGGATGCCCAATACACTCCCTTCTCCATGATGGCCCTAATGCCTCCTTGATCTTCCCCGAAGCTAAAACTACTAAATATCACCTCTGTTCGACCTGAAACTTGTGCAAAACTGCTCAGAATGTTGAGGAGACCCAAAAAATGACTATTTTTGCACTCAATTTGGTTCAGTAATGAGGGAGTTATGGCTTCTCCAAGAAAACTGCCTAATGTCCCCCAAAAACCCCACTAAATGTGGATTAACTGCAGCTAGGAGCGCTAAACCTAGCAATTCTGCCAAAACTGTCGGAACCGCGCCCAAATCTTGTGATAATGTTAACGGTTACAATAAATGTTATGGAGGCGGGGTCACATGGACCTCCGCTCTAACTGCTTTTTAAACTGCACCATAATTGTCACAACAGTTGTGGCATTTAAATGTTAAGTTTAGAGTGGTCACATGGACCTCGTCCGAAGCCACCAGAGTAGCTACCCGTCGTAACTGTAAATTTTAATGCTGCAAAGGTTGTGGTCCCAAGGCCGAGGTCTGCTGATGGATAAGACTAACTACAGGGGTTACCACTTGGTCATGAGCGTAAGGGCGTGTGGACTGTGCTATGAGGTGGGGGCTAGCCCCCTTTGCTGCCAATACAAAGTTTTATAAACTTTAAATATAACTTGTCAACCATACAGGTTAAGTAACACCCATAGCCCAGTTGGTCATGTTCTCTTGCATGTAGAGGGAGGTCCGAGGTTCGAAACCCGTGGACTCCATAAATATTTTCACCCCGCTTCGACTCTAGCCCGGGGCCATGTGGGAGCCTCTGGGAGGGCCATGTGGCGCCCGCTGATAAGCCATACAAACTTTAATATAAAAATTATTTTGCAAAATATATATTTTTTCTTACAAAATTTTTCCATAAGGTCAAATTAAGTCAAAGGTCAATTTTTGGAGTTTTTTGGATGATTTCTAACCTCAATAACTTCTGCATATGACCTCGGTTTTGAGAACCATTCATGGCACCAGAATCGTAGTGACGAGACCTTTCCGGTCGTTCAGGTTTGATCCAGGATCCAGAGCACTTTGACTTTTGAGCTATCATTCTGGTCCATGATCCAGTTTTGATCATGGATTTAAGAACCACCATATTCTAAATATGGATATGAGGAAATTGGATGGCAAGGATCGCATAACATGGATACTATAGATGGAGCAATACTTTGATCTCAATAATGTGAAAAACACACAAAATGTATGCATTGCAACTTTACATTTAGAACAAAATACATTTATATGGTATCGATGGCTTTTCTCCCATAAAAAATTGTCACTTGGTCAATTTTTACGAAGGAAATGATAGCACATTATGAGGGTACAAAGAGCAACACATTCTTTAGCCAATTGATAAATCTCAAACAAAAGGGTTCAATGGTGGAGCACATTCAGGACTTCCAAAAATTGAATATAAGTGTAACTGATATTCCAAAGGAACACATGATTGATGTCTTCATAGGGAATTTAAATGATAACATCCAACATGAACTTCACGATTGGGAACCTGATTCATTGGAGAAGGCATTTAGATTGGCAAGAAAAATTGAATGTAAAATTATGTCGACAAGGAAGTCAACCACTCACATCTATAAAGATGGAAGTGTTGCTACTCCTAGACTTCCAGAACCTACAAGGTTGAAACCACAACAATTGGAAGAAAAAATAACAAAAGGGCTTTGCTACAGTTGTGATATAAAATACACTAAAGGTCATAAGTGTGCTGAGAAGATATTATTTTACATAGATTGTGAAGAGGAGGAAATGAACAAGAAACTTCAAACGAAGAGGATATACACCAGGAACCAACCCTAGAAGAAGAAGAAATGAGTCTAACCATATCGTGTAATGCATTGGTAGGTATTACCACTCCTCAAACTCTCAATATAGAAGGACATGTCAAGAAGAAAAAGGTAATAGTGTTGATTGATTCGTGTAGTACCCATAATTTTATCCATTGTAAGGTAGCCAAGGAATTGAATTGTTTCTTATACCCAACACCAGAATGTCAAGTGATCGTTGCAAATGGAGGAACTATAAATTTCTCTGGAAAATGTCATAAAATCAAGCTAACCATGGGGGAATATTTATTGAATAGTCCAATGCTTTCCATTCCAATGGGAGGTGTTGATGTTGTACTAGGAGTACAATGGTTACAATCTTTGGGGATGGTAACTTTTAATTTTCAAGAACTTTTCTTGAATTTCTTTTTGGAAAGAAACGAAGTCGAATTATAGTGTATCGCAGGGAATCCACGAAATATAATAAGCTCTAATGTCATGACAAAGCTTCTAAATAAATAACAACGAGGCATAATTTCACAATTATGCTCACTAAAATTTCCAACATCAAACCGTCTATTTCTCCAGATCTCCAAAATGTGTTGGACAATCATTCCAAGGTGTTTGAAACTCCCAAAGTACTCCCACCTATTCATGATCATGATCATTCTATTCATTTGATTCTAGGAGTGTTCCTCCAAACATCAGGCCTTACAGATATCCTGTAATATCCCTTTTTCAGGAATATTGCCAAGCTGCTCAACAGGAACGCTGTATAATGAAATATGGGCAAATAAAATGCAGGAAAAAGCTTGGTTCCTCTTGAATATGCTGTGTGGGACTCAAATATGTAATATCTTAAAAAAAAATCAAGTTAGATCTGCTAAACAGATCTCCCACAAACTGGTACCAGTGAGATATTCCTCTTTAAGACATTATCAATCAACAATCTGATTTAAACCAAAGATTGACTAAAGGGGATTTTACTGGATATGTCACCTTTACAGGAAAGAATGAGATCCAAAGGCTATCTGGCCCTTTTCAGACTTTGTCTATAGACCCTTGTCGAGAGGTAAGATCCCAAAGGGTTTACTCAGCAAATCATGACTGAAAAATGAATTTTTCAGATATTATGGCTTCAGATATCATGAAATGTGTTTTATAATGCTCATAAACCAATATAAAGAACATCAGAACTATTTAATCAGCTTTTAACTTCAGGAAGGTGGGGAAAAGCAGAAATTTATGCACTAAAATAGCTGTATAAATAAATCTGCGAGAGAAAAAGGGAAATGGCTTTGGGATGTGTTATATTAGGTTAAGAGGGACTCACATGCCGAAATTCAGCTCAAAAAAAGGCGTTTTTGTATGTTAAACAGTTCCTCCTTCCCGACTAGTCAAGAAAAACCCTGATTTCAAATGACCTAAATTATGCAGAAAAGTACTAAAGCTTGGGAAGCATAGTTTCTGAAGGGTATGAATGAGTTTATGCAGAAATATCAGTATTCAGGTTCAGAATAAGATTCATTTAGCTTAGGCATGGAGAAACAAACATTTCTATGAAGAAAAACCCTGCAATGAGTTGCTGCAACACACAGGAAAAGGACTGCAAATTATATCAGCGTTATTTTTCAAGGGTTTCAGCTGCTGTAAGTGAAAACTTAGATCTATGAAATATCTATGGCTGAAACATCAGATCCATATCAGATCTGGAAACTACTCAACTTTCTCTACAAGATCCCCTTGGAATTTCATCAAAATAATGCCAGAATAAGTGTAGATCTGACATATAAGCTACAGAACTGCATAATGCTTAGAATTTATCAAGATTAATTTATTATAACAGAGATCAGATCTGAAAATAGCTTAAAAAATAGCTACATCAAATATTTACAACGTGAGAGGCAAGCCTCAATCACTGAAGATCGTCTATTGCACAAAACTGAAATAACATTTCAAGTGCAGAAACGTAGTTCTTGAGAGGGACTGCGCAGTATCTGTATAAAAATGAAGAAAATGATATAAATTATAGATCTGAATAAAAAATAAGAGAGAGATCCTCTTCCAGGTGGTCACAAGACACCCTCCCATAGAGAAATCTCCTCCAAAACACTAGATCTCTACAGATCTAGACTACCGCTTGCTGCAACTCAAGCAACTGCAAAATCCTCAACAGGACCAGCCCTGCTAATAGATGGGGCTTGGCCAAAATTCCAGATAGGGGCTCATTTCTGTACAATCTCCTCCAAGAGCTACTCAAGGAAGGAGGGAGGATTCCTAAACAGGAAATCCTCTCCCGTTAGGCTAAACAACCAAGGGAGCTAGAGTTGCTCAAGCAACCTCTATTTTGAAAATCCTTCAACAACCATTTCTTGAGCCCTCTCCTCCTTTTTATAAATTGAAGGGGTGCACAAACCCTAAACCAATTCAATGGACTTAACCCCTTTCACATTGGATCCCTCTTCTAAAACTGCGCTAGTTCTCCAAGGTGGTCCAATTTCTGTTCACACACAAATGGATTTTGTTACAAAAGGCCCAGATTTATCCCTTTTCACATTGGGCATGTATTTATTCTTTGACTTAAGGAGTTTTTCATGTCCTCCTTTACATTTTATTCATCAATCATGAAATAAAAAAATGAAAAATGAAAAATTAATGTTTGAATTAGCTGAAGCTAATTTAGGAACATTACAGTTTCCCCCTCCCCAATGTTGCCTGTCCTCAAGAAACTGCAAGGAAGAACCAAACTTCTCCTTCCCCTTCTATGGCCTCATCAATGGATCCCACCATGGCTGAAAATGGTAAGCAATGAATCTTCCCTCCAATGACCTTCTCCAAGTGCAAGATAGCAAGTGTACATCATGAGAAATGGGGGTACAAGTGGTGATTTTCTTGTTGCTCAATGGCCACATTAGGTAGGAGTGATGAAGATCATGGGGAAAATTTTTCCCAATGAGTGTCTCCCACACCCATGCTATCATCCAAATAAAAGGAGCCATCCTTGATAGCTCATAAAAACAATCATTAATCCCCATGATGTGCATTGAGTAGGGGCTATAAGGCTGGAAATGAGGGATGAATATATCCAACTCACATTGTCCCTCTTCCCACTATTGATGGATGTGGAGTTGTGGATCCTGGGCTGTAAAAATGTGGCTGCCATGAAGCCAAAAGGAATCTGAAACTTCATGATCTCCTCCATTGATTTCAGTGAACCTCCTTTCCCAACCTCTTATCCATACAATGAACAATTTATCTTCACCATATGTGCTCCAAAAGACATGTGGACTAAGTGCCATATGATGTGCTAGATGGTGACAATAGTCCCTCCCTTGATACCAGCGCTGTCCATCATCTTGCTGCCTCAAGTCATGATACCATAAGTGGCCATCCCACCACTTGCTTGTTGAAATAAGCTTCTTCAAAGCTTGGAAATGATAGAGGAAAAAAAGTGTTGGCTGAATGGAGATAAAGCAAAACATGTCTTGCTCTAATTCCTGTCATATGAGAGGCTCCCCTTCATGATACAAACTCAATGCATGACCCTTTGTAGAAGATGATACAATGTACCATGCAGCCACAAAAAGTTCCCTCCTCTTCTTGAAATACAAATGAATAAGGGAGAGTGCATTCCCAATGGATACATTCATCCAATGTATCAATCCTCCTCTCCCCCATATACTCATTAAAAAAAAATAGAAAAATCAGCAACATAGGGAGCAAGAATAGAGTTCATGTTGGCTGCCATATGCAACAAATGTGAAGGGCAATGATCCCTCATATGCAACCAACGCAGTTTGGACCTCAACTGCAACAGAGACTACTAAAAAATGTGGTCTTCCAAACACTTGCATGTCGCCCCAATCTCTTCATAAGCTTGGAGGAAGTGTATGATGGATGAGGCAATGTAAGTATGTCCTCCAAAATAGAATTCCTCCCCAAGTCCTCCTAGGGAGTAGTTATCAACATTGGTCATGACCTCAAGTAGACCATGCAACCTCAAAATAAGAATGCTCCTCCTTGGAGTAGCATCCTGCACATATGTGTTTAAGGGATGCATGTATACATGAGATAAACCAAAATAATCAATATCCTTACCACAAGTTTTTCTCATGCAATGGGAGCAGCTCATAGATGAGCGTCCTTCCACTCTCAAAGAGAAGAGAGAAGACTGTAATAACTCTTCCCAAGACTCATGTGCATGCATAGCTCCCATGCCAAATGTAGATGTGGGAAGGCTGCTATCCTTCCCCTGATTTTCCTACCACAGTGCAGAAAATGAAATGAGAGTGGGTGTGGAAGATGTTGAGAGACTGCTTCTCTCCTTGTTGAGCCTACCCAAGACTCTCAGCGCTGCATCAAGATCTCCCAAGGTCTCCAATTTTTTGAAATCAATGGGAAATGTCTCACCATGTGAAGCCTTCACCTCTTCTTGCTGATCAAGTGGCCTTCTTGGTGTAATGTCTCTAGGAAATGAGACATCATCTAGTGGTGACTGAATACATGAATGGAGAAAACCCTCCATTCTTCCACTGCGCAATCCAATCACTTCTTTAGGTGCATAAACCTTCTGCAATAGATAGGAATGAGATTGGCCCTCTTCCCCATCCCCTCCTTGTATCTCCGAGGTTTCACACCTCCTCAAAAATGGCATAGATGAATCATGTGTTGTGCCTTGATCCCCACATTTGAGATCCTGGGGTTTTTCTTGCCATGCCACAAGAAACCCTCTAGTTGGAGCAATAGCTCCCTTCTCCTCTGCTTGAGGTGCTAGATCAGATCTAGATCTAACAACACTGTTTCCCTTTAGCTCTGCAATAAAATTGAGCAACCTTACAATGGAATGACCCACCTTTGAAGAAGAGAGATTTATGTTCTCTTGTGCAAAGGTGTGGAAGAGTAATCTTGTCTTCAACAAGACATGATGCAGAAATTCAGCCTCTCCCATCGGCCTCTAAAATGGATCTACATTTTTATGAAGTGCCTTACAATGCTCTTAAAAATAGAATTGGTTTCTGAGTTTCAAGGCTTGAGACTCATCTTCTTTCAAGAAATCACTAAGAGTTTCCCTCTTAGTCACTCCTCCTACTGGTTTTAGCTGTCTCATGGCAGATCTGAGTTCATGACTACGTTGTATATCACAATGTGTGGTTGTATGCTCACACACACTATGTGAAGATCTAGAGTTTGATGGAAACTTAAACCCCTTTGGATCTTTTCAAACATCTCCCTTCTTGCTTGCTTAGGATCTTCATGAATGCTCTGCATAGATTTAGGAAGAAGCTTTGTGAGCCTATCTTCCTTCCTCCTCCTGCTTCTTCTTCTGTCTTGTTTATTAGAATAGAAAGTGCAGGGTACTTCCTCTTCTATTTACTCATACACATCATAAGAAGTATTGGGTACTCCTTCATTTTCCTGAAATTCTCTAGGAATTTCACTATAGCTTCTTCTTCTTTGAAACCCTCTTGGAGTTTCACTGCACCCTTCTTCTTCCATTGGTTGAAACTCCTTGGAGAGGCCCTTCTCTAATCTCAAAATTGATGAGAGTAATATCATCCTCTCCATCAATATGATATCTTATTCTTCTCTTAATTCACTGATAGATTCACAGGCTGTGCCAGAGATCATGCTTTGATACCACTGTAATATCCCTTTTTCAGGAATATTGCCAAGCTGCTCAACATGAATGTTGTATAAGGAAATATGGGAAAATAAAACATAGAAAAAATATTGGTTCCTCTTGAATATACTGTGTGGGACTCAAATATGTAATATCTTAAAAAAAAAATCAAGTTAGATCTGCTAAACAGATCTCCCACAAACTGGTACCAGTGAGATATTCCTCTTTAAGACATTATCAATCAACAATATGATCTAAAATAGAGATTGAATGAAGGGGATTTTACTGGATATGTCACCTTTACAAGAAAGGATGAGATCCAAAGGCTATCTAGCCCTTTTCAAACTCTGTCTATAGACCCTTGTCGAGAGGTAAGATCCCAAAGGGTTTACTTAGCAAATCATGACTGAAAAACGATTTTTTCAGATATGATGGCTTCAGCTATCATGAAATGTGTTTTAGAATTCTCAAAAACTAATATAAATAACAAAAAAACTCTTTACTCAGCTTTTAACTTCAGGAAGGTGGGGAAAAGCAACAATTTATGCACTAAAATAGCCATATAAAGAAATATGCGTAAGAAAAATGGAAATGGCTTTGGGATATGTTATATTAGGTTAAGAGGGACTCACATGCTGAATTTCAGCTCAAAAAAATGCGTTTTTATATGTTAAACAGTTCTTCCTTCCCGACTAGTCAAGAAAAACCCTGATTTCCCATGACCTAAATTATGCAGAAAAGTACTAAAGCTTGGGAAACGTAATTTCTGAAGGATATGATTGATTTTATCTATAAATATAAGTATGCAAGTTCAAAATAAGATTCATTTAGCTTAGGCATGGAAAAACAAACATTTATATGAAGAAAAACCTTGTAATGAGTTGCTGCAACACATAGGAAAAGGACTGAAAATTATATCAGCGTTATTTTTCAAGGGTTTCAGCTAATGTAAGTGAAAACCCAGATCTATGATAGATCTATGGCTGAAACATCAGATCCATATCAGATCTAGAAACTACTCAGCCTTCTCTACAAGATCCCCTTGGAATTTCATCAAAATAATGTTGGAATAAGTGTAGATGTGACATATAAGCTAAAGAACTGCAGAATGCTCAGAATTTCTGAATATTACTTTATTATAACAGAGATCAGATCTGAAAATAGCTTAAACAGTAGCTACATCAAAGATTTACAAAGTGAGAGGCAAGCCTCAATCACTGAAGATCATCTATTGCAAAAAATAGAAATAACATTAAAACCCTCAAGTGCAGAAACACAGTTCTTGAGAGGGACTGCACAGTAGCTGTATAAAAATGAAGAAAATGGTATAAATTACAGATCTGAATACAAAATAAGAGAGAGATCCTCTTCCGAGTGGTCACAAGATACCCTCCCTAAGAGAAATCTCCTCCAAAACACTAGATCTCTACAGATCTAGACTACCACTTGCTGCAACTCAAGCAGCTACAAAATCCTCAATAGGACCAGCACTGCTAATAGATGGAGCTTGGCCAAAATGTCGGATAGTGGCTCATTTCCGTACAATCTTCTCCGAGAGCTACTCAAGAAAGGAGGGAGGATTCCTAAACAGGAAATACTCTCCCCTTAGGCTAAATAGCCAAGGGAGCTAGAGTTGCTCAAGCAACCTCTATTTTGAAAATCCTTCAACAACCATTTCTTGAGCCCTCTCCTCCTTTTTATAACTTGAAGGGGTGCACAAACCCTAAACCACTTCAATGGACTTAACCCCTTTCACATTGGACCCCTCTTCTAAGACTGCGCTGGTTCTCCAAGGTGGTCCAATTTATGTTCACACACAAGGGGATTTTGTTACAAAAGGCCCATATTTATCCCTTTTCACATTGGGCATGTATTTATTCTTTGACTTAAAGAGCTTTTTTTGCCCTCCTTTACATTTTATTCATAAATCATAAAATACAAAAATGAAAAAGGCAAAATTAATGTTCCAATTAGTTGAAGCTAATTTAGGAACATTACATATCCTTATGTCCAAAAGAGCGAAATTGAATGTATGATTGCAGAAATGTTAGAGGCTGGTATAATTCAACCTAGTAAAATTTCTTTCTATGCTCCAGTATTATTGATGCACATGAAGGATGGATCATGGCGCATGCATATGAATTATAGGGAGCTCAATAAGCTCACTATTAAAGATAAATTTCCCATTCTTGTGATTGATGAATTATTGGATGAATTAGATGGAGCAATTTATTTTACCAAGTTGGATCTTCATTCAGGATATCATCAAATTAGAATGAAGATGAAAGATATTTCCAAAACAACATTTCAAACTCATGAGGGTCATTATGAACTTTTGGTCATGCCTTTTGGCCTTACCAATGCACCTTCTACATTTCAAGGGTTTATGAATTCCATTTTCAAACCCTTCCTTAGAAAATTTGTGCTAGTATTTTTTGATGATATACTAATCTACAATAGTTATTGGAAGGATCATGTTCAACATGTTGATAGGGTGCTCAAAGTATTGGAGGAGAAATAATTATATGCAAAAACTTCCAAATGTTTCTTTGGAGTAAAAGAGGTTGAATCTCTAGGTCATATTATATCTCATGAGGGTGTTAAGGTAGACACTAACAAAATTAAATCCGTTAAGGAATGGAAATTCCCCACAACCATAAAGCAATTGCGAGGATTTCTCAATTTAACAAGGTATTATCAGAAGTTTTTTAAGAATTATGGGAGAATAGCAGCACTTCTAACAATATTATTGAAGAAAGATGAATTTTCATGGACTCCTGAAGCAACTAAGGCCTTTGAACATATTAAAGAGGCAATGTTCCTAGAATCGGTCTTAGCTATGCTAGACTTTACGAAAACCTTGATTATGGAATGTGATGCCTCAGGAAATGGAATTGGTGTTGTTTTAATGCAAGAAGGAAAACCCATTGATTTTGAAAGTCGTCCAATCAAAGGAAAGAATTTACAGATAGATATTTATGAGAAGGAAATGTTGCCAATAATACGTGCACTAAATAAATTGAGACCTTACCTAATAGGAAGACACTTCAAGGTAAAAAATGATCATGATAGTATTAAACACTTTTTATAACAAAGACTATCTTCAGAAGAGAAACAAAAATGGGTCACAAAGATGTTGGGTTATGAATTTGAAATAATCTACAAAAAGGGAAGCTAAATGTTGTCACAGATGCACTCTCAAGAAAGGATGAAGAGGTGGAAGCATTTCTTTGAGCCATTTCTATTATCCAACCTGATTGCATAACCGAAGCAAGGGATGAATGGAAGAAGGAGGAAGAAGTGTGGACACTCATTCAAAAGTTGCAGCAAGGTCGTAGTACATATGATACATTTTGTTGGAAAAATTATTCCTTATGGCACAAATATCGCTTGTATATTTGTAAGAATTCCCAACTAAAACAAAATATTCTTATGGAATTGCACACTTCTCCTTTAGGAGGACACTCAGGATTTTTAAAAACATACCACAGGGTGAAGAAAGAATTTTTTTGGGATGGCCTTAAATCTGATATTCAAATGTTTGTGGCAGAATGTTTGGTTTTCCAGCAAAATAAAGTTGAGACAATTAAGATCCCGAGTCTTCCACAACCTTTATCCATTCCAAGTCAACGTTGGGAGGAGATTTCAATGGATTTTATCATAGGTTTACCTAATTCCAAATGAAGAATGTTATCACGGTGGTAGTTGATAGACTTACAAAGTATGCACACTTTTGTGCATTATATCATCCATTTAAATAAAGTATAGATGCTACTACATTTATGGAAACAATTCAAAAGCTACATGGAAACCCAAATATTATTGTAAGTGACAGAGATCCCATTTTTACTAGAAATTTTTGGACGTGATTATTTTCTTGTTTGGGTACTCAACTAGCTCATAGCTCATCTTATCATCCTCAATCCAATGGTCAAACTAAGATAGTGAATAAATGTTTGGAATGATATCTTCGTTGTTTTGTATCTGATAAGAAAACAAAATGGGTAAAGTGGTTACCTCTCGCTGAATGGTGGTATAACAATTCCTTCCATACTGCAATAAAAATGACCCCATTTATGGCACTTTATGGATATCATCCACCGTCCATCACATCATCTTTAAGAGAAAATTCTAAGGTTCAAGTAGTGGAAGATCACATAGATCTTAAAAAAGAAGTTCTCCAACTCTTAAAGGATCACCTAAATTTGACACAAAATCAAATCAAACAACAGGTAGATCAACATCGAAGCAAGAGAAGTTTTGATGTAGGAGATTGGGTATTTTTACGGCTACAACCATACAAGAAAATGTCCCTCAAGCAAGCTTAGAAGGATAATAAATTATCACCAAAGTACTATGGTCCTTACAAGGTGTTGTTAAAGATTGGTACTATGCCATACAAATTGGAGCTCCATGCTTCTTCGCGAGTGCATCCAGTTTTCCATGTTTCGTGCTTAAAGAAGGTTGTAGGTGGCAAACTTCCATTTCAAACAATATTGCTAGAACTTGATGAGGAAGGAAAAATAATATTGGAACATGAAGCAGTCACGGAAACAAGAACTCGATAGCTACAAAATCGATCAAGTTCAAAATATCTCATCAAGTCGAAGAGCTTACCCGCTGAAGATTCTACATGGGAGGATGAGAATTTATATGGAAGCATCCGAACCTACTCAAGCGTTGAAGGATAGGGGCATTTTAGGTCCTTATATTACTAGTATATTCCCTTATTGTTATTAGTGTAACCCCCTTATTTTTATTGTTGTACTCCTGTAACCCCAATATTATTATTATTGTGCCCTTACATTATTATTGTTAGGTCGGCTAGGACTATATTGTGATCCCATGGACTCCTATATATAGAAGGAGGTTTTTTCATTTGTATCATCCAAGAATTTTTCATTTATTTAATGTATTGGAGTTTTCCCCCTGAAAGTGGTTGATTTCTAATGCGTTGATCTCTTTTTTCTTCTATTTACACGCTTTATATATTTCTTGGTATCTGTCTCTATGAAATTTTTTGGCACAATGACACATCATAGTGTATCGTAGTTTGAGCTTACATACTCCTTAATTTTTAAGACCATAGAACATTATATATATATATATATAGACACACACACACATACACACATACGATTATATAATTATAGGTGTTATACTTCATTTTAGAATGTATATACCCCATATATTTTGAAAATGATGTTGAACCCTTTAATTCCAAAGTGGTGTATTATTAATGTATATATGTACATTGTTATAAGGGTTCACTTTGGACTTCTTTTCCTTAGTCAAAATGATTTTCAAGTAACAACTTGAATGTGTATCTCTCTCTCTCTCTCTCTCTCTCTCTATATATATATATATATATATATATAGTATTGCAGTATGCTTGCCACACAGGTATGTATCACATGGTGATTGTTTGCGGGTTAGGGGCCATGTTGCTTACATGGAACCCTATATAGCTCATAAGTTCGACTGTGGGGTTCACTGCATTGCTGATAAATGGTGATAATTTTGATAAAAAATGGAAAGAAATGAAATGAATTGAATAACAGGTAGCTCACAGGTCGGCAATGCATCTGGAGACTGCATAAATAGGAGCATACAAACTACATTAAATCAATCAATGATACAAAAATAAATACATCACAAGAGAATAGGGACTTGGGAACAAAATCCTACAACCTAGGAACTAATCCTAACTTAAGGAGTTACATTACAACCATGTAACAATTTCTCCATTAATAAAATATAATATTAATTATTTTCAACTCTCCCCCTTAATGGAGAAAGGATTATCCTGTAGTCCTTACATCCCTCTAAAAAATTCAAACTTCACTTTCCCAAGAGGCTTAGAAAAAATATCATCCACATTGTCACATGTTTTATAATATTCAACAAATATTTCTTTTGACGGGACTTTTTCTCTAACAAAATGAAACTGAGTATCGATGTGTTTCGTGTTCTTACGAAAAAATGGATTGTTTGCTAGCTTAATGGAACTCTGGTTGTAACATTTGATAAAAATTTCCTCTTTCTCCTCTTCTCCTGCATGATGGAGAAGCCTTCTCAACTAGATAGCTTCACATGTTGTTGCTCATAATGCTTGGTACTCAACTTATTTTGATGATAAAGACACAATGCTCTTATTGTTAATGATCCATGCTATGACCCCATATCCAACACTTAATGCATAACCTGTGATAGATTGTTGATCATCTAGGTTACATGCCCAATCAGAGTCTGACAAACCTGCTAAAGAAACATCAGATGTATCAGTGTATAAAATACAATAATTACTAGAACCATGAAGATACCTCAGCACACTTTTTGCTACCACCCAATTACTTTCAAGAGATTTAGACATGAAATTAGTCAACACACTGACATAGTATGCTAATTATGGTCTAGTTGTAGTTAGATATATCATACTACCAACTAGCTACCTATACAAAGTGGCATCCACCTCCTTAGAGCCATTGTCACTGCATAGTTTCAGATTTTGTTGTAAAGGTGTTGATGTTGTCTTACACTACTCCACTCTAAAATGTTTAAATAGGCCTCTGACATACTTCCCTTGTTTAAGGAAATTTTCCCCAGAGTCTCTCCATACTTCCAGACCTAGACAATAATGTAAACTTCCGAGGTCTTTCATTTCAAAAAACTGTTACATCTGCAATTTGATTTCTTTTATTAATGCATCTGCATTACTTGTTATAATCATGTCACCCACATACAAGGAAATCAAAATAATTTTCCTCTGTTCTTCACACATGGTATATAGATTTGTATCATTCATACTCCTATGAAAACATTTTTGTAAGAAAAATGAATCAATCTTCTCGTACCAATACCTAGGCGCTTGTTTTAAACCATAAAGTTCATTTTTCAATATACACACTAAATGTTCCTGCCCTTGCTTAAAAAACCATCCAGGCTGCACTAAATAAACCTCTTCCTTTAAATCACATTTTAGAAATGCAGACTTCACATCTAACTACTGTAGCTTCCACTGATATTTTGTAGCTAAATAAATTAACATTCTAATAGTATTCAGTTTGGCTACAGGAGCAAATGTTTCTTCATAGTCAATTCCCTCTTTCTATGAATAACCCTTTTATACCAGTCTAGCTTTACACTTTTCTATACTCCCATATGCATTAAATTTAGGTTTGTAAAGCCACTTGCAACCTATGGGTATTTTTCCTTCAGGAAATTCAACTAATTCCCAATTATTGTTTCTAATAATAGATTAAAATTCTTCATTCATTGCAACCCTCCATTCATGATATTGACTAGCTTCTTTATAATTTTTTGGCTCTATAACATTTAAAATGTTTGACATTAAAACATATTATTTCAATCTTACTGGTAGTTGATTTTTCCTACCTAATCTTCTTGGTAAAGGACTCAAATCAAATTTTTTTGCTTCATACCTTTGTCAGCTTGACTTACTGACTACATCACCTGCCTCTTCTTCTTTCTGTTGTTGTTGTTGTTGTTGTTGATTTTCCTCACTTATTTCTTCCATCAACAATGCAATGGGCCTTTCTTCAAGATTATTTTTTGTTATTTCCTTCCTCAACCTAATCATGAGATATGACATCAAGAATTGCAAAGAATTTATGAGTCAAAGGATTTAATAGCTTATAAGCTTTGAAATCATTGCAATATCCTACAAATATGCATTTCATGGCCTTATGATATAAATTTTTGCTATCTTCCTTGGATATATGGGCAAAGGATTTTTGCCCAAAAAATCTTAATTAATCCACTATTTTCTTATATCCATAAAGTGCTTCAAAGGATTTTTAAAATTAAGACATTTAGTTGGACTGCTATTTTTTAAATAAACATCAGTGTTGATTTCTTCAGCTAAAAAACCATTTAATAGACCGTTACCTTGAAGCATACTTTGTGCACACTCTACAAGGGTTCTTTTCTTTCATTCTGCAACTCTATTTCACTTCGGAGTGTGAGGAACTGTGAAATGTTGAATAATCCCATGATCTCTACAAAATTTCATGAACTCTCCCAACTTGTATTCTCCCCCTTTATCTAAGAGAATAATATTTATGAATTTCCCTGTCTGCTTCACTATTTTCTGATGTTCTTTAAAGCTTTGAAATGTATGTCTCTTCTTGCTGATAAAGTATATCCAAGAAAATCTAGTGCATTCATCAGTAAAAAGTAAAAAATAATATGCACCACCTAGAGACCTAGTTTGCATAGGTCCGCATATATCTATATGCACCAGCTCCATAATATCTCTTTTCTTCCTGTCAACATTGAAAGGAAACTCTTCCCTATGCATTTTCCCTAATGCACATCCATCACAATCTAAATGAACATTATGAAAAGAAGGAAGTCCATCAACCATACGTCTCTTTTGAAGAAGCATGAGATATTGTAGGTTGAGATGATCGAATCTTTGATATCAAATATTCTCAGTTGTCAATCCTGTTGAAACCAAATCTTGGTGTGGCATGCTCTTGAAATTAAATCTATATAGGCTTCCGACATGCACTCTTGATGCAACTAGTTTCTTCTTGTTGTCCTTTATAACACAATAATTTTTGAAGAATTCAACTTGCAGGTCCTGATCTATTATCATTGGCACAGAGATTAAGTTCTTATTAATCCCGGGTACATACATTACATTTTTAATATGTTTGATATCACGGCTAGGTAACATCACCAGAATATCACCATACCCCTTAATATCATAACCTCTATAATCACCTAGATAAATTTGAGCTCCACAAGTAGTTTCTTTAAAAAACTCAAACAAACTTCTATTACTTGTCATATGTGAATACGTGCCTAAATCAACGTACCATATTTCAGGCTCATCCTCCCTAGAATATGAAAGAGAAAAATCAACTACAAACAATCGATAATCATGACTATGACCTTCACCAGAAAAGTGTTCTATGTGGTTTCTCTTTTTATTTCTAACCTTATATTCCTACCTCTTAAAAAAAAAAATAGCTTTATGACCAGTTTTCCCACAGTAAAAAAAATTTAATGTGAGAACCATTACTACTGTTACTTGCAGACATACCTCTAAATGGTCTTTTTGGAAAAGTGCCATTTCCTTTCTGTTGTTTTGGTTGTTTCCCTTTCTATGGGTTCTTCTTCGCCATCATAGCAAGATCGACACTCTTTGGTCTCAAATTCTTCTGCCTCTCTTCTTCCTGCAACATAAATCTTGTCATCTCTTCGAAAGCAGGGGATTTATCCCATGCAGACAAGCCTGTGATGAACATCTGTTATTCATCCATCATCTCGTTCAAAGTAATTGTGACAAGATCGGAATCAGACACCTTCTCCCCGACGTCACCTAATCTGTCTTTCACGTCCTTGGCCCTTGCAATGAATCGAGCAACAGGTTCATTCTCCTCCATCCTCATTGAAAACAACTTTCCTTTGAGTGACAATATGCAATGGGTTTTCTGTGTCTAGCGTAGATTCTTTAGTGTCGTCTACATCTCAGCGAATGATTTACCATCTCTCATGTGTGGGATAATATTGTCTTTAACATACATATTCAATAAAACTTTTCCCTTGTTCTCCCTTTTATCCCAATCTTGTACGAGTGCAACTACACTTGTTGCACTGTTCAGCTTCTGCTCATCACCGCTTAGGATCGACCATGTACTTGCTCCCTCAAGCAGCGTCTGTAGCTTGAATTTCAATTTGGTATATTTGGTTCCATCAAGTTTGCTAGTCTCGTTGAGATAATTTTCTGTGAAATTGTTAATTTTGAACTGATCGGATTCCAAATCCTCTGATCTTCCGTCGATTCTAACCAAGTGAATAATTACAAGCTACAAAAAAAAACTTCAACAAATACCAGAACTTGATCACAGATCCACCACCGATCTGAAAATTTGTTGTGTCTGCTACTCACATCCACCACCAATCTGGAAAAATATCATGTGCATAATCATAAAAAAGAGGTCAGCACGCCTATCGGATAAAAATATGCGCTGAGTAAAATTTCATGAATGCTTCCTCTACCAACGCTAGAATGACCCCAAAAAACACATTGATTTGTACTGATCAGTGCAATTGTGGCTCCAAAAAATTGTACTGCATAGTTCTGGCTACGAAAAGTGCTCTGATCTTGATTGTGCTCAAAAAACTGAGACCTATGAGAAACTAAGTTCCTCCTGTGAGTGAGGTGTTTCTGCAGACCACCTACTCCGCTGTGAGCACCGAGGCTCCTATGTGCATTGTTGCCATAAAGGCTCTGTAGCTGTGAAGGATCTGTAGCCTCGAAGGCTCTGTAGCCGTGAGTGATTTATAGCCACGAAGGCTCTGTAGGTAAATCGGGCTCACCCGGTCCGAGCTCTGATACCATGATAAAAACTAGAAAGAAACGAAATGAATTGAATAAAAAGTAGTTCACAAGTTAGCAATGCACCTGGAGATTGCAAAAACTAGATCATAGACTCTACATTCAATTAATAAATGATACAACAATAAATACATCACAAGAGAATAGGGAGTTTGGAATAGCTCCTACAACCTAGGAACTAATCGTAACTTAAGAAGTTACATTACAACCATGTAACCATTTCTGCATTAGTACAATATAATATTAATTATTTTCAAATAATTTATTATATTATCATTAGGGTAACTGCCATACCTCACCCAATCGTCATGACCTCATTGTTGTTTCCTATGGTTACGAATTGATCTTTACAACCTCATTTTGAATCCAACATTAACCAAAGGAGTCCCTCCCATTCTTAAGAGTGTTACCATTGGATTTTTGGTATTTTGTACTTGGATTCACCATTGAGAACTTAATATTCTAGCATGAGGGGTTATTTCATGCACTTGGTTCAACTTCTCTAGTAGTTTCTAAGAGTTTTTGTTCTTTGGATATGTATATATATAAAAGTTTCGTTATGATGTTCTCAAGAATTCACCCACTAACTATTATTTTGATTGATTACATGTAAACTTTAGTTTCCCTTTGCTGGTTTTAATTCGTGGCATCTATCTTTTCAAAGGTCGTGGACCAGTTTCAATGTATCCATGGGGATTTCTTAGCATACTTCTCATGGTAAGGTTAATTTAGAAACCATAACCCTAACATTTTAAAGGGTTGTTCTTTTTTTCCTTTTGAAGGGTTGTTATTTTTTTCCTTTTGACATATTATCTTAGAGACTGAACATTCATCCTCCATGATAGGTAACTATGGAGTCTCTTCTCATTTAACCATAGGTAAGACTATTTTAGCCACCTTTTTGGTTTAATCTCCTTCCCTTATGTTGAATCTCTATGAAAATTAGGAATGGACAATTACCTCGTTGATTCTCTCATAGGTTAGTACAAGTGGCATTTTGCTTCTTTGTTGAGAATTTTTTAGAATTATGTATATGATTTTATTTCTTTCTTTCCACCTCGACTGCTATAGGTTCTTATTAAACATGATTTTTGCTAGGACTCTCTTGTTGTAGGTGGAATTCTAGATTGTTTGTGGTTAGTATGGATTTGTTTGTTTTGGTTTTGAAATAAATCCCTATACTATATATATATCTATATATATATATGTTTATTTGTCTAGAATTTATTAATATTATTAAGAGAAAATTCCTTGGTTTTTGTAAACAATATTTTTTAATAATATTTAAGTTGTATTATTTCTTTTTTTGAGGGATTTTTCCTTTTCATGAGGATTTATTTCCACACTCTTATTAATTCTTCCATGCTTGGTCCAGGCCCATTTGGGTGTGAATGTAAATAGTTATCCTACATTTTCAAGATAATAAATGCATCTTGAATTATAGTTAAACATGGTGCTCTAATAAAGATGCTTATTTTGTTTAGAAAAAAGTAAGGCTTAAGCTTGTAGGATTAAAGATTTTAGAATTTTTTTCTTTGTGTGGACTAATAAAATAATTGTGTGTTTTATCTTTCCCTTAAAAAAATAACGTGTAGCTTTTAAATATTTCAATATGCCTTTCTACCTTTACTAGGGTGTACTCATTTCTTTTCTTAAGCATATGTATGTATAATACTTGCTCTTAAAATGATTTCTTAGAGATATGTTAAATTATTTATTTTCTTGTTTTATGTATTAAAGATGCATATGTTATAATTTTAATTTTGTTATAATATGCAACTGGGCCAAAAACTTAGTGGACTATTGTAGTGGGGCACCGCTTTCAGTTCTTTGAACCTTATCCATTCTTTGTCCATGAATGTTCGTTCTTTGGCATATGAACACATTTATTGTTATTAATAGGTATACACTAGATAAATTATGTTGGAAATATGTTTTATGTAGCAACCTCTTCCCAAATCTACCCAGTTAACTGGTCAACCGGGGTAAACATGTGACGAGGGGATACTATGATAAGATTCAACCTCATAGGTGACCTTAAGGAAGTGGAATTGATGGAAACACATCATACAAATCTTCTGCATCATCAAAAAAACTCCCATGAACCTTCCCAACCAATTAGGTGGCTAGCCCCTCGGTTCCACTGAGCTTTTAGCCCACTCAACCCCTGCACACACCCATAATATGCGCATGAGTGTGCCTAGGAGGCTCTAGACTAACGCACAAGCCTACATTTCTACACCAAGGGACTAAATTACCCATAGCTATGCTTGCGACTATGGGATTTAAGGAAATTTTTATGGCCCAAAGTCCAGGCCACTTCCAAAAAATCAATGATAAGTTCAAAAATGAAATGACACAATGAAACAATGATGTATTTGCAAAAAACATGACAAGACCTAGACTGGACCCATACTAGCCATGATATGAATTTTGTCAAACATATCAAAAATATGTAATCTACAGCTGTAAAAAATAGATAAGGATAAAGGGGCCTCATACTTATATGATAATTTCCAAGAAGTATTGTTCCATTACATCATTAGTTGTAGTGTCATCCATTAGGTCATAGCTACATTGTTTACTCATTTACAAACAAAAGCATGAGGAGATCCATACATCATCACTTTCAAAATACATGCTCATAACTATCATAATAACAACAAAAATATAATGGATACATAAGCCATAGAATACACATATAAACCAATACATTTACACATAAAAATCCAAGTAAATTAATTTCTCATTAACAAATATAGAATCCAATCAAGGATGGGACTACTAAGTTCTAATCAACCATAGATTGGTTGAGCCAAATATATCTGTAGCCAATCACCCCCGTGCCATATTTAAATCATGAATGTGGGACTCATAACCAACCAAAAAGAACCAAACAACCATAGATGCCACTAGAGTTCTCCACCTACACCATGAGGAATTTTCCTGCCTCCTAGTCTCTCAGACTTTATTGTAATCCATAGTCGGATCCAAGGATCACTAGGCCCTACACCGATACCCCGTCTCTAGGATTTACCATACATCCCATCCCCAATGGAGAGAAATCCACCTCTTGGATTTACGGTATATTCCACCATTCACTGTCAAGGATTCCTAGGCCCACTGAGCTACATAATCTTGGCTTTACTGCAACCCATAGTCTAGTTCAGGGGTTACTAGGGCAATGGATTTACCGTTATCTATAGTTTGGTTCAAGGACCACTCAGCCATATGTTTGTCATTTCGGAGATCCACCTCACTCAGCTTATAATTCATTAAGTAATATAGCTCAAACAAACCATGAGAACCCATCTCATCAAGGTTGTGTGGAAATGGAAAGGCTAAGAAGAAAATAATGCCACACCTAGAAAAACCCATTCTATGACAAAAAATAACCACATGAAATACTATGCATTCCAAGTCTATCAAGTAAATCACGCATGAAAAGCAGTACCTATAAAGAATATTGTTGTAGTTTCTTGATCATGCTCTTCCTTTCTTGCTCCTTCCTTCGTCTTATTTTATTTTCCTTTCTTAATCGAATTCTAAATTGATCCAAGAAAGATCTATGTCCAAGAGTGAGAGATACAGAGAAAATAATGAGAGAGCTCCAAAAAGAGCTGAAAAAAGGTACCAACAGATCCTCAGAAGCGATTTTATTGATGAGGCCTCTATTTTCTTCATTTTCCATTATTTTTCTTCATTTTCCTCCTCACATGAAACCTGTGACCTTTCACCTCCCTTTTCTCCTAATTTCCCTTAATTTCATAAATAAATGTGCCAAAAATTCCATTTTTCCTTTCCAAAGTCTTTTCCTTTTCCTTTGCCAATTTCCTTAGACATAATAAACCAAATGAACATCCACTTAATGTGTTTTCCCAACATTAAGCTTGGAATAAGTGTCCCATCAACCATGGTTATTATTTTTTACTTTTATTACATGGAATTTTCATATTCCTCATTGTTCAATCACTCATATTCCTCAGAAAAACTGTTGGAAAGAAAACATACTGCTCATGGAGCTTTATATCATATCTCGATGCAATGTTTATAGTGATCACCATGTTTAAAAAGAAAAGCATCATGATAACATAATAACATGATAACTATACTAACATGACACCCATACTGCTTATTGGAGCTTTATAACATAACTCATGGTGGTATTTACATCCATATTAATATGTACATATATCAAAATACCACACCGAAACATACGCCAAAACATATACCAAACATCATACCCAAAACTGCTTTGCCTCATCTCAAAAACAAAGAAGGATACATATCCTGCATCTGATCCACCATCTCCCATGTAGCTTCATTGGGCCTAAATTTCTTCCACTACACTTTAACATTCTCTATTACTCAATTCTAGAGCATGAGCACCTTTTTCTGCAAGATAATTTGAGGCTCTGGTTGGAATTCTCCATTTGTCTCCACCTATAATACATACCATTCAAACAAATGATCAACATATTTAACATCTTAAGAAATTATATATGAAAGACATCACATAATTTCATTGTGAAAGGAAGTGCAAGTCGATAGGCCACTGGTACGATCCTCTTAATAATATTGAAAGGTCCAGAAAACTGGTGTGCCAACTTAGCACACGATTCAATCCACAAGGAGATCTTCTTGGGCTTAATGCGAAAGTTCACATCTTCACCAACCTGAAAATACTTAAAAAAACTACTATGGTATTCATAGTTCTTCTTCTTATCATGCATTTCTTTCAAGTTCTTCTTGATCACTTACATTTTTTGTTCCATCTCTGCCAACATGTATGGTCCAATCAATACCTTGTTAACCAGATCACTCAACCTGATGGGAGTGTTGCAACTTCGCCCATAAAAATCCTCAATTGGACTCATCCTCAATGATTCCTGGTACCATTTGTTATAGGAGAACTCTACTAGTGGAAGATACTCTTCCCACTTTCAGTGCTGATGCATCACATACATCCTCAACATATCCTCCAATATCCTATTGACCATGTTTGTTTGTCCATATGTATTTAGATGATACATTGTGCTAAAGGCCAAATCAGTGCCCAAACCTCCAGAAATTGGAAGTGAACTTTGCATCCCTTTCAGATACAATTTTATTTTGGACACCATGCAATCTGACCACATCTCTGATAAACACATGTCCCACATCAATAACTAAGTATGTAGTCTTCACTGGAATGAACTGTGCAACCTTTTTCAACCTATCAACAAAAAACATGATGTTATCATGATTTCTAGTTATCATGGGAAAACCTAGGATGAAATCCATGGAAATTACCTCCCATTTCCACTTTGGAATCATAATAGACTGTAATAGTCCACCTGGATGTCTACATTCTTCTAGAACCATTTCACAGTCCAAACACCTAGCTACAAACTCTACCACATTCTTCTTTAGATTCAGATAATAATATAACCTATTCATTGCATTCAATGTCTTTTGATAGCCTGGGTAACCCAAATATGGTTTTGCACGAAACTTCCTCAAGACCAAATTCTTGATCTCTACCGTCTCACACATATATCCTGTCTCTATTATTGACCAATCCATCTACCGTGAGATGGTAGTCCATATCATGTACACCTACACCTGTACCTATACCTATACCTATACCACTACTTGTACGTGTACCTGTACCTATACCACTATTGTACGTGTACGCACAATCTCCATATACTTGTCATCATGTCGGCCTTCTTGCAAGATGATATCATGTAAATATGTCTCGTAGGAGCTCATAGACGTTATGTGATCTACTTGTACCTGCTAGCTAAGAGCATATGTGGCCCTATTCTCCTTTCCTTTAATGTACCTAATCTCAAAGTCAAACTCATTGATCATGGGCAACCAGATATCTTGCATGGAATTCATATTCGACTGGTCAATAGGTACCTCAACCCAATGTGATCACTCATCAGTACACACCTCCTTCCAAGAAGATAGTGCCTCCACATATTCAATGCATGTATGATTTTTGCTAGCTCAAGATCATGTGTCAGGTAGTTCTACTGATGCACCTTTAGTTTTCATGACTCATAGCAGACCACATGTCCATCCTGCATAAGGACCCTTCCAATTCCTCTCTTGCAATCATTTGTAAATACTACAAAATCCTTGTCCATATTTGCAATATTTAAAAATGGAGCATGTTAGGTCTCCGTAGTTTGCAAGATTGGCAAGTACAAACAATGCAGAGCCTACAACAAAACCACTTTGGAATCTGAGGATCTAGCCATCCTAGATTCAGAGAGGGATCTCTCTATATATGTGTTTTCAAAGATATGATCTTTATACTTTGGTACAGTTTTAGGCTACTTATGAAGAACAAGGTTGTTTATTTTGTTTTGGTTGGGCAAGATAACATGAAGATGAAGGAAGTCTGTATGAAGGGTGAAGGTGTAAGTAAATGAAGGAATGGTTCAGCTGATAAGATGAGCAAGGGACAGCATCAATCCATTGGGTTATGGAGTCATAAGAGGGTTTAATTGAACAACAAGGTTCAAGAGTGGTCCATGGGGCAAGTCATCTATGTCAAAGGATATCTTTAAGCTGATTTCATGGAATGAAACAGTAAGAAATGAAGTGAAAGAAGTAAAACACATGAAGAAACAAAGAACAGTCTAAGATCAGGTAAGTACTTTTAAACTAGCCTGCTTTCAACATACTCTTCAGGGAATAAACACAAAAGTAACCTAAGATCAGGTAAGTACTTTTAAACTAGCCTGGTTTTGATATACTTTCAAGGGAAAACATTTTAAAAACAAAGAACAACTTAAGATCAAGTAAAGACTTTTAACTTAGCCTGCTTTTAGCATATTCTCAAAGGAAAACATTCATGATAAACATAAAAAGTAGTCTATGATCAGGAAAGCACTTTTAAACTAGTCCGCTTTCAACATACTCTTAAGGGAACTTTTCAAAGCAACTATTGGAGATAAACCAGAGGAAAAGGCTGACCATAAACTTCTCTAGCTCAACTTTAATTACCAGACTTCTCAAGAACATTTAAAGACAAATTCTCAAATTGTACTTAGGAAATATGGGCCTACCAACACTTCACTAGCTGTACTCTATTGAATTACCTTGAAATTAACATTCAGTAGAAAACATAAAGGATAAAGATTTATCAGTGAGATTTAGGGTACTTTAGAAGTAAATCCTAATCTATATTTGGTGTTCTTTATCAGAGAAAAGTGGACAGAATGAAAACATAAAGAAAATTGACAATTACAGTGAGAAAACACATCACCATTGACATAGACCAAGATCCCATAAATCAGCTATTTGTATTTGATGTTCAAACCAGTTACAATATTCAAGTCCAGTGGGTCTTTACAGCTTCAAACTTCTCATCTCAGCTTATGTATTCTTCAATTTCTAATAGAGCTACAACAACTTTAAAAGCTATTTACATACAACAGATATCCAGAGACCAACCTCTATACTGTCTTCTACAGAAGTATTTATAGAAGAATGAGGAGGTGGAGTGTAAGAAGGGTTCATTTGTTCAATTAATACAGAGTAATGGCTTATTGACCTTTGGGGGGCCTAAGGGAGAAGATTTCAAATACTCATCTCTGTTTTAATCAATTTTTCATTTTCATCAACTTTAGTTACTTTTGTTGACTTTGAGGGTTTTTGGTAGGTTGGTAGTTAATGTTGAGCTATCTTTTAAAAACATCCCTGACTGTGCATTCATTGTGCCTCCTTTTGAGGAAATAAACCTGTAGGTGGCAATTTTGGCTTTATTGCCTCACTGATGTGGCATTTGGAGGCTTCTTTTGCTAATTTGTCTGTTTTTGTGGCTTTAAAACACTATTATGACTTTGATTCTATTTTTAAGGCTGATTATGCCTTTATAATCATCCTCGGAGCCTTTAAAACTTTCATGTTGAATGTTTTCACTTTCTAAGTATTGCCTTGGCCTTTGATGCCCTTTAAGCCTTCTTTAAATCATTTTTCAGGCTATTCATGCTTTTGGTCTTTTACTTGTCCTTTATGCTGATGGGATTAACCTTTAACCCCTTTGTTTTAACTGTCCTTTATCCTAAACTATGGGATTAAACCCTTTGATCTTCAAACTTTTGACTATTAATCCTTTGTCTTTATGCGTAATCTCTTCTCTGCTGTGAACAGGTACCTTGGCGCACTGATGGTTCTATTTGAATAACCCATTTTGATGAAACATGGATTAAAAAATTGAATGTACACTCTAGAAGCTTTATTTAGCGGTAGTTTGGACTTCGGAGCTGATGACCTTCAATTCCGCTCCATTATTGAACCATGAGAAGGTTGTTGACCTTAAAAGCTATTATTAAAAACCTGTAAAAAAACCATAAATTCATGATGAAATCCTGCGAAGGTGGGAAAAACTACATGCAGAGGCTATCGGAGGCAGAGGAGCAGTGTAGAAGGGTGAATATGCAGGCAGAAAAGGTTTAGTGAAGATAATATGCGAAAATCCGATTAAAAAATGGCATTTGGCGTGAATTTGGGAATAATTGGTTTTGAAATACCAGGGGTGGTTATTGCGTTCGATTTGAGTGGTAAGTGGTTTTAGCCGAATCGAACACAATCTAGTTATATTGCACCGCGTGGATTTCTTGATACTGCTGGTATCACGTAACATTGGAGCGTTAAACTCCGGATGCGAAAATCGCGTGATATGGATCGTGGACTGTTGGATGAAAGGGATGAGATCCGACGGTGCAGACTGGGTGTGATGAAAATTTTTCTCGGGTGGAGACTATAGTGGGGGATAGGTGGCAGTGTTCGATAGGGCGAGAAATATATGCAGGGGATGGTAGGCCCGATGGAGTTGGGTCATCTGGATTAATGAGAACCATTAGATTTATAAGATCTACGGTGAGGATTTGTTAGGGGAGGATGGAGGAATAGGTTTTGGGAGATCACAGGGTGAAACGTGGGTCGTTAGATCCTTATGGGTCTAAGGTGTAGATCTCATCGAGATATCATTACCGGAGTGGGAAAAATACAAAGAAAAGGCAGGTTTCAAATGAAAACGCCGATGCGATGGGGACTTAGCGCAAGCGCTGGGGAACGGTCTCATGGAGAGATAAGGTGACCAGGGGCTGAGGAGGGGGGAACTTATCACATCGGGGAAAAATTGTAAAGAAACAGTGGGTTTTATAAAAAATAAAAGGCCGATGTGATGAAGGGGCTAAAGGTTTTAGGCACTCGATTGCAGGGCTAGGTTATATCGTGGAAGGGGCCAGGGCTCAAACCCAAAGGGGCTTAAGGCCTGCAGGCTTTTAAGAAAAGGCAAAATAAGTGAGTTTTTGTGTTTTTCAATGGATTTTCTTGGGGTTTTCCCAGTTCCGATAGAGGGAAAGGAAGCATTTTTAAACCATTTAAAAGGGATTTCATGGTTAAAAAGGATTTTTTAAGGGAAAGGAGAGTAAATGAAAGGGAACAAAGGGTTTTTTAGAAAACAATTTTCAAAGGGAACAACAGGCCTAACTTGGTGGATTTATGAAGGGAACAACAATAAGGAACAACATTGTTTTAGGGAAAAACATTAGGGAACAACACTTTTAGGGAACATCAGACTTCAAGAATGAGTAATTTTCTATGAAAATAATCTCTTGAAGGCTCAAGACCTGTTTTAGCCATCATCTTTGACAAAAATTTACTGATGGCTAATAGTGGCTCCACTTAGGGATGATAGGTCCTTGGAGGTGTCAAGAACTTCAGATATTTATCTTTGGGATGCAGACCTATGCCTTAATCCATTAACAACCTACTTCTTCTGTGATCATTTTGCTTTAGAAAATATGATCAGTACTGACATCAAACAAAATGATTTATTTCCCAAACAACTACCTACATAGCCTACTTCCTAACATTTTTTCTTTAGAAGGTGCATTTGGACTTGTAGACCTTTGACATCAACATTTAATTCTTTTGAAAATAGGAAAAACTAATCTAAATCTACCCTTATTTCTTCCACGAGTTCAGATTAAACTGTTGAACTCATAAATTCTCTACCTAAGCTACTATCTTCCAGGATTAGACTATCTGGCAGTTTTTATTCTCTATTTTTCTAAAACAAAAATTGAAACACAGTCAAATCAGGATTAGACTGTCTGATTTTCCATGGTGTCTATGGCTGTATGTACAAGCTACACATAGATTTTATTTGTAGAAATAAAAACAAAAATGTGAAGGCTTAAGATCTGAAAAATAAAGGGCATCCTTCACTCTTTGCAACAGCTCTGGTTTTGATACTTTTAGAACTATATTTCTTTTCTCTTGGTTCAGATTTTGAGCATATTAGAACCAATTTTTCATCAAACTTACAGGTTCATGATTTAATCTTGTTTGAACCATTGTTTTTCTATCCTAATCTATTCTACTGATAAGCCAATATTAAACAGTTTGGAAAATATTCTTCACTAACCTATCACCAGAAAATTGAAATCTATCTTAGTCATGATTAGGCTGTATGACTAAAATAGCAGTGTTGTTTTTGGTAGTGGCATTTAAGCTTGCACACTTTTAGATTTTTCCTTTCTTTTTGGTATGGGGTTGTACCTTTCTTCTTTTATGTCTGTCTTCTTTTTCTCTTTTCTATTGTTTTTGCATTTTCTTTTTTCAAATTAAAAAGCATAAAATAAAAGACTAACTAAATGGTCAAAGGCTCAGCTTATTTTCTTTCCTATCTAACCTAATCTAACTCTGAAATATTTACATATTAGTTGAAAAACTCTCTTTTCCAATACATCCAGTCAATCAGATGGTTCCATGACTGGTCTTTTCTCATCTCCTTGAGCATGCTAGATAAACAAAAAGCCACTCCAATCTCACTTGTTCTTTAGCAGTAGTATTAAAAAAATTTCTTATTTTTGGTAATACACTGCTCCTAACAACTTTTACTCCTTTTTCAAATTTCCTCAAGAAATCAACAAAGGGGTCTTGAAATAATACCTGGTTGTGAGTATTTAAAAGATATTTTTCAACCAGGATTATTTTTTCCTCCAATGGATCAAGAAAAAGATTCTTTCGAGAAAGAAAATCTTCCTCATATTCATTATTATCTGAACTAGAGGACTCTTCATAT
This sequence comes from Pinus albicaulis, assembly GCA_034641835.2. Taxonomy (NCBI): domain Eukaryota; kingdom Viridiplantae; phylum Streptophyta; class Pinopsida; order Pinales; family Pinaceae; genus Pinus; species Pinus albicaulis. Next base: position 1,808,120,311 of record CM076578.1, read on the forward strand.
TTGGCAGTGCTGTCCTCTTGTAGTTCTGGTATGCTTTGATTCAGTGGACTGTATTTTGTGAAGAAATAATAACATTCTTGAGCAGGGATTTCTTTGATTACCTCAACCCTTTCAGGAGAAGGTTCTTTATATTCATCATGCTCAATAATTTGTTCATTGTTTTCCTCCTCAACCGTTGATCTGAAAGACTGCTGGTTCCCAATCACATGAAAACTGTTGCTGATAAGTTGTAATGAAGCAGAGCAAAGATTAAGGGATTCTTCTCCATCTTCTGCATTTTTAAAACTTTCTTCATCAGCATCATAAATAGTCTACCTTGGCTCGTTACTTTCTTGGTGTTGGTGGAACTGATCTTCCTCCCATAAATCTACTAAAAGATCAACTTCTGTTTGGAGAGTATGATCATTAGACATATCAAAATTAGGAAAATCGTTAATGTAAGTAATGTCACCAATTAGACATACTGGATTGTCAGCAGGTCTTTCTTTATTATGATTTTCAAGGGAATTTTCTAAATTTTTACAACAAATTTCATTAGGTGAATGGGCAAGGGTGTTTGTTTTGTGAATAATTTTAGAGGCTGGTTGTTTGTTTATAATTTGATCAATTTCTTCTTCTGTCAAAGGGGAAGGGGTTTCTATGTTTCTTTGAGCAGAAGTACATCAGACCTCTTTCTCTTTTGAAGACTGAATTTGAGGCTGGAAGTCTTCTTGAGCCTCAGCTAAAAGGGATGATGAATCATCATTAGTCATGTTTTCAGTTGGATCTTGAGGATTCTCTTCTGTTTCTTGATTAATTTATTCCTCAACTAATTCATCTAGGTTTTTATGATAGTTGTCTTGGGTATGAAATTCATGGATGGCTGCTATGAGATCTTCAGGCTGCCAATTTCCCAAATCTTTATAAATGCCTGCAAGGTATTCTATGAGGCCCTCAAATTGATTACAACAACTTCGATCCAATGATAGATACAAGGATTTTTATTTATAATGATCATAAAATATCATGTGGAAGTCTCCTAGAGAAAAAAAACTACAGGTCATCAACCATTCATAACAATCCCTTGCTTTTCCTTCCAATGTTAACATAAACATTTTGATAAGGTAGTCCTTATGCCATTCCACCTTTAACCTCCATACATGTCTATGAAATTTGATTAGATGTAACAAAGGGTCATCAAACTCTTCACCTTGAAAAACAAGCAGGTTTTCATCCCAATTCACCTGGGGCATCTTATGTGGGAACCCAGGGATATGATCTCTATTCATTTGGGCATATCTTCGTTGTATCCTTGGAATGATGTTTGTAAATTATAAAAGAGGTCACTTTTTCTATTCAACCAGTTCATATTTTTCTACCGGTGGAGTCATTTCGTCTATTGAAGGTTGTGGAGTTCCTGGGTGGAAAATTTTAGCTCTTTTGGAGGTAAAATGTTCTATGGTCCACCACCATTAATTTATTTAAATACCAATCTGAAATGTTCTGGGTCTTCTGAGGTCTTAAGGATGTACCAGATGTAATTCATTCAGAATTTTCCTAGTAGAGCCTTAGGAAAAACCAGAGGGGTCAGTAGGGCTATTGAATACCAATGGAGTTGCTAGGTGAAGGATCTTTACTTGTTTTCTAGGTTTGGTTGTTGTTCGCCATCAACAATCAATAATAACCAATCTTGGTAACACTTGATTCATTTAGGAATAGGGTTTAGTTGAGTTGTGAAGTTATCTATTAGTCAATAATCTCCCCAGTATGGTCGCCAGTATGTTAGGTCTCCGTAGTTTGCAAGATTGGCAAGTACAAACGCTGCAGAGCCTACACCAAAACCACTTTGGAATATAAGGATCTAGCCATCCTAGATTCAGATAGGGATATTTTTGTACATGTGTTTTCAAATATATTATCTTTATACTTTAGTACGTTTTTAGGCTAGTTATGAAGAACAAGGTTGTTTGTTTTGTTTTGGTTGGGCAGGATAACATGAAGATGAAGGAAGTCTGTATGAAGGGTGAAGGTGTAAGTAAATGAAGGAATTGTTCAGGTGATAAGATAAGCAAGGGACAACATCAATCCATTGGGCTATGGAGTCATAAGAGGGTTTAATTGAAAAACAAGGTTCAAGAGTGGTCCATGGGGCAAGTCATCTATGTCAAAGGATCTCTTTAAGTTGATTTCATGGAATGAAACAATAAGAAATGAAGTGAAAGAAGTAAAACACATGAAGAAACAAAGAAAAATATAAGATCACGTAAGTACTTTTAAATTAGCCTACTTTCATCATACTCTTAAGGGAAAAAACACAAAAGTAACCTAAGATCAGGTAAGTACTTTTAAACTAGCATGCTTTTGATATACTTTCAAGGGAAAACATTTTAAAAACAGAGAACAACTTAAGATCAAGTAAAGAATTTTAACTTAGCCTTCTTTTATCATATTCTCAAAGGAAAACATTCATGATAAAGATAAAAAGTAGTCTAATATCAGGTAAGTACTTTTAAACTAGCCTGCTTTCAACATACTCTTAAGGGAACTTTTCAAAGAAACTGTTGGAGATAAACTAGAGGACATGGCTAACCATAAACTTCTCTAGCTCAAATTTAATTAGAAGACTTCTCAAGAACATTTAAAGACAAATTCTCAAATTTTACTCAGGAAATATGGGCCTACCAACACTTCACTGGTTATACTCTATTGAATTAACTTCAAATTAACATTCAGTAGAAAACATAAAGGATAAATATTTATCAATGAGATTTAGGGTATTTCATAAGTAAATCCTATTCTATATTTTCTGTTCTTTATCAAAGAAAAGTGGACAGAATGAAAACATAAAGAAAATTGATAATTATAGTGAGAAAACACATCACCATTGACATAGACTGGGATCCCATAAATTAGCTATTTGTATTTGATGTTCAAACCAGTTACAATCTTCAAGTCCAGTGGGTCTTTACATCTTCAAACTTCTCATCTTAGCTTATGTATTATTCAATTTCTAAGAGAGCTACAATAGCTTCAAAAGCTATTTACATACAACAGATAACCATATACCAACCTCTATACTGTCTTCTACAGAAGTATTTATAGAAGAATGAGGAGGTGGAGTGTAAGAAGGGTTCATTTGTTCAATTAATACAGAGTAATGGCTTATTGACCTTTGGGGGGCCTAAGGGAGAATATTTCGAATGCTCATCTCTGTTTTAATCAATTTTTCATTAAGTTTCATCAATTTTAGTTACTTATTATAGATTTTAGATTTCTGTGGTGTGAGTTTAGAGTATCTGAGTTAAGATCTCACGATCGGCATTTTGTGTAAAAATATTTATTTAATGGATTCCCGAAACTGAATACTGTGGTGCTTTTGTTGACTTTGAGGGTTTTTGGTAGGTTGGTAGTTAATGTTGAGCTATCTTTTAAAAATATCCCAGACTGTGCATTCATTGTGCCTTCTTTTGAGGAAATAAACCTGTAGGTGGCAGTTTTGGCTTTAATTGCCTCACTAATGTGGCATTTGGAGGCTTCTTTTGCTAATCTGTCTATTTTTTTGGCTTTAAAAAAATGTTATGACTTTGATTCTGCTTTTAAGGCTGATTATGCCTTTATAATCATCCTCAGAGCCTTTAAATCTTTCATGCTGATTGTTTTCACTTTCTGAGTATTACCTCGCCTTTGATACCCTTTAGGCCTTCTTTAAATATTTTTTCGGGCTTTCATGCTTTTGGTCTTTTACTTGTCCTTTGTGCTGACGGGATTAACCTTTAACCCCTTTGTTTTAACTGTGTTTTATCCTAAACTATGGGATTAAACCCTTTGAGCTTCAAGCTTTTGACTATTAATCCTTTGTCTTTATGTGTAATCTCTTCTCTGCTATGAACAGGTACCTTGGCGCGCTGATGGTTCTATTTAAATAACCAATTTTGATGAAACATGGATTAAAATCTTGAATGTACACCCTGGAAGCTTTATTCAACAGAACTTTGGACTTCGGAGGTGATGACCTTCGACTGCGCTCCATTATTGAACCATGAGAAGGCCTTTCGATTTGAGTGGTAAGTGATTTTAGCTAAATCGAACGCGATCCAGTTATATTTCGCTGTGTGGCTTTCTAGATATCGCCGGTATCACGTAATGTTGGAGCGTTAAACTCCAGAAGTGAAAATTGCGTGATATGGATGGTGGATCGTTGGATGAAAGGGATGAGATCCGACAGTGCAAACCGGGCGCGATGAAAAAATTACTCGAGCGGAGACTGTAGTGGGGGACAGGTGGCAACGTTTAATAGGGCAGGCGCTATATGCAGGGAATGGTAGGCCCCGGTGAAATTGGGTCATCGGGACTAATGAGAATTGTTAGATATATAAGATCTACGGTGAGGATTTGTTGGGGGAGGATGGAGGAATAGGTTTCAGGATATCACAGGGTGAAATGTGGGCCGTCAGATCCTTATGGATCTAGGGTGTAGATATCATTAGGATATTGTTATCAGAGCATGAAAAATACAAAGAAAAGGCATGTTTCAAATGAAAACGTTGATGCAATGGGGGCTTAGCGCAGGGGCTGGGGAACTATTTGATGGAGAGATAAGGTGACAAGGGGCTGAGGAGGGGGGAGCTTATTGCATCGGGGAAAAATTGTAAAGAAACAGTGGGTTTTATAAAAAAGAAAAGGTCAATGCAATGAAGGGGCTAAAGGTTTTAGGCACCAGGTTGCAGGGCCAGGTTATATGGTGGAAGGGGCCGAGGCTCAAACCCAAAGGGGCTTAAGGCCTGTGTGTTTTTAAAAAAAGGAAAACTAAGTGAGTTTTTGTGTTTTTCAATGGATTTTCTTGGGGTTTTCTCAGTTCTGATAGAGGGAAAGGAAGGGTTTTTAAACCATTTAAAATGGATTTCATGGTTAAAAAGGAATTTTTAAGGGAATGGAGATTAAATGAAAGGGAACAATGGGTTTTTTAGAAAACAATTTTTGAAGGGAACAACAGGCTTAACTTGGTGGATTTTTGAAGGGAACAACAATAAGGAACAACATTTTTTTAGGGAAAAGCATTAGGGAACAACACTTTTATGGAACAACAAACTTCAAGAATGAGTAATTTTCTATGAAAATAATCTCTTGAAGGCTCAAGACCTGTTTTAGCCATCATTTTCTCTAACAAAAATTTACTGATGGCTAACAGAGCATGTGTCATCAAATTCTTAATTTGATCAAAATTCACCTCACACTCCTCTATCCAGCCAAACTTCTTACCTTTCATCTGCAATGATGTAATAGGATAAGAAATCTGTGATAATTTCCTCATGAAACTCCTATAATAACCCGTCAATCCCATAAAGGATCTCACCTCATCCACATTATTAGGAGCTATTCACTCCATGATGGCCCTTATCTTTTCTAGATCTACTGCAATGCCATTCTTGGAGACAACATGTCCCAAGTAATGTACCTCAGTCTCGAAGAAACTGTATTTGCTAAACTTAGCATACAACTGATGCTCTCTTAACATTCTCAACACTGCTGCCAAATTATCGATATGCTTTTCCTCATTTTTAGACCTAATGGTATCCTGATCTCAAGTCTATCTTAGAGAGCACTTCTGCTCCCTTCAGTTGATAAAACAAATAATCAATCCTTGGTAATGGGTATCTATTCTTGATGGTCACTTTTTTCAACTTCTTGTAACCAATGCACAATCTGAGAGTACCATTATTATTCTTCACAAACAACACTAGTGCTCCCCATGGCGATACACTTGGCCCAATGTATCCCTTATCAAGCATCTCTTTCAGCTGCAAATTTAATTCTACCAACTCAGGTGTACTCATCCTGTAAGGTGATTTTGATGCTGGAGATACCCCTAGCACAAACTCAATAGAAAATTCGACCTCCCTGTGAGGTGACAATTATTAAATATCTATAGGAAATACACCCTAAAACTATTGCAGAACTGGGTACCTTCTCAAAACATCAACATCCTCAACTTGATAACCCTTGTCAATAGAAATATGTACTGTGAACAACACATACCCTTTCCTACTACTATGCTTGGCCTACATAGTTGTCACCATCCTAAACTACATGGCTTTCTTCCTTCATTGTAAGACTGTTGCCTCCCCATTCTCATCCAAGCTGTCAATGGATTTATCATAAAAATCCACCTTGGTCCTGTGAAAGTATATCCATTCCATACCCAATAGCATATTGTATAACCCCAATGGAAATATTTTCAAGTATGTTGTTGTAGGCATGCCACTCAACTCAAATGCACAAGATCTTACCTAATGGTGAAATATTTTCTTTGTGTCTGTAACCAACTGCACTGACCAAGATTTTGCATGCATTTATTTATTCAAGGCACACTTATCTACCAAGTTAGGACTAACATAGCTATAATTATATCCATGGTCAATAAAAATACAAATAAAGTTATCACAAATCTTATCTTCCATATCAATCATAGATGTCTAATGATATTCCTCCTTTTTTTCTATAGTTGCATAAATATAAGGAATGATCTGCCCAACATCCCCAATAGTCTGTGCCTCATGTTCACTCTATATATTAGGACTATCACTCGGATTATGTGGGAAATATATCCTAAGGTGTTCCTCACTGCATGTCCAATACTCCAACCATCCAGTACCATTACCTTTATGTTGTTGTTGTGACCCATGTCCCTCTCTAGCCACATTAAACTTCTTTTACGATGCCACATTTTATTTCTCTTCATTTTGAGGCCTTGGTCTCTTAGGCTTCCATTTACCTTTACCTTTGTCCTTCCCTTTCCATCCTTGTTGAGATTCATTCTTATGCTTTGAATGTTCCTAGAAATGCTTCAATTTCCCAATGAATTTCTCAAGTGAACAAGGATCATCATACTCAATTCGATCAATAAATGCTAATGGAAACACAATGAAAAATCATTTAACCTTATCCTTCTCATATTTAAGATATGTTCCATACCTTAATAGCTCCAAGAAACTGGTCGTGTACTCTTCATCTGCCATTGACGCCATCTTTAGCTCATAAAATTCTTTACCATTAATGTCGTAGTACCTTTTTGAAAATTACCTCTTCCTGAAAAGACTCTTGAACTCATGCTAACTTAATTCCTTCGTCTTGATATCTCTAACCCGCTTCACATCTTCCCACCAAATTTCTGCTTTACCTTTTAGGATGAAGATAGTAATTTTAGCCTTCATATTATCTCTGTACACATGCAACTAAAAGAATTTGTTCATCCCAAGTATCCAAGGTTTTTCAACTTTTGGATTCTTCAAGTACCCATCAAATGTAGGTGGCTTTTATTTGTTAAATTCATTAGGAAAGTATCCCCTATAAATTTTCCTGTAAGGATGATAACAATGACGATCATGATGTCTATACAAACTAGAACCACAATAGTACCTATATTCATCACCCTTCCTATTAGGGGTGTCCAACATCCTACCATATCTCACTGTGTTAACTCTATCTGACCTGTGTTTACCAGGATAACTACTTCCATATGCCCCATTATTTTTTTCCTCATTTCCATGGCTTATCCAAAGTGGCCCTTGTCACCACAATTATGACAAGCTCTGAAGAAGTATTGCATTAACCTCTACTTCTTTCTCTTGTGCATGTATGATACTATCATTGTATACCATACAACTCCTTATTTCTTCCTTAAAGATTCTAAATGTGTATTCCAAATCATAATAGTTCCCATCACGCTCCTCATATGATTCATAGTGAGAGTCTTTGTAGTCTATAATATTGCTATTAATTTTGATATTTCTCCTACAAGGAATAATATGTCTGCTAAAACAAATCATAATAAACAAACGCACCTTAGTATAATTTGGGGAGGATACCTCATATGAAATATCATATAAATCAGAATGATACATGTATGAACATAATCATAACAACATATAAACATACAAAAACTAAGTGTTCCAACACATAACATCATTCTAGCTAGAGTCCATTCCTCATTACGTGACCATATCATTACACATATTATGACCTCATGCATGAAGACATCAACCACACCAATGCACATGGACAATATAGAATCATAAACATAGACGATACACAAGCGTAGTCACAGACACCACACAAACATAAACATGGACAATACACGAGGGTAAAAATAGACAATACACACATATAAAGACATATAATTAGGAATAAATGGACAATACTTGTAACAACATGTAGAAAAATGTAGCCGAACATACAATATTGATACATGTAAGAACTTGAAATGTTTAAAAAACATGTAGCTAGTCACATACTCATGACGACACACTATACAACAACACCATTAGCCTGCACATGGTGATATCACTCCAACTATGACCAACATTATGCGGATGCAACAAGAACATAGACAACAAGGATGAAAACACATGTGAAAACAACATGAATGCATGACCAACACACCTCCCATCCAGTCCAAGGGGTGACCATGATCTGATACCACTTTGTAACACCCTACTCCCATATTTACCCAAGTAACCACCCAACTCGGGTAGACATGTGATGAGATGCTACTATGATCATATTCAACCTCCTAGGTGACCTTAAGAAAGTGGAATCAATTAAAACAAATCATACAAACCTTCCACATCAATAGAAATATTCGTAGGAACCGTCCCAAACACTCAGGTGGCTATCCCTTGTGTCCCATTGATATTTTAGCCCACTTAAACCGTGGATGGAACACATAATATGGGCATGAATTTTTATGGGAGGATCTATACGCACACACAAACTTACATCCCTATGTCTAGATACTAAATTACCCATACCTATGTCTGCATCCGTAGGATTTAAGGAACTTTTTCATGCCCAGAGTCCAGGCCACTCCAAACAACTCAATGAAAAGTTCAAAAATGAAACAATACAACGAAACAATGGTGATGTATTTTCAGAAACCATGACAAGAGCAGACTGGAACCTTACTTGCCATGACAGAAAATCCGTCAAACATATTGTAAATATGTAATATACAGGTGTAAACAACATATTTGAACATAGGGTTCTCATACTTATCTGAGAATCACTAAGAAGCAGTATTCCCTTAGATCAATAACTGTAGTATCATGTATTAGGTCATAGATACATTGTTTATTCATTTACAAATAAAAACATGAGGAGAGACATACATCATCACTGTAATAATACATGCTCATAACCATAATAATGACAACATAAATATCATGGATACATCACCCAGAGAATCCACATATAAAATAATACATTTACACATAAAAAACAAAGGAAATGAATTTATGATTAATGAATGTAGAAACAAACCGGGGATGGGACTACCACATTCCACCTGACCATAGATTGACTAAGACAAATATAGCTTCATCAAATCACGATCCATATTCCAAGCATGAATGTGGGACTCATAACCAACCAAAAATAACCAAACAAGCATGGATTATACCAGATTTCTTCGGCTACACGATGAGGAATTTTACGACTTCCTATTCTCTAAGGGTTTACCGTAATCCACAGTCTGATCTAGGGATCCCTAGGCCATACACCAAGACCAAATCTCCAAGATTTATCATACATCCCATCCCAGGACCACTAGGCCCAATGGAGATCAATCCACCTCTTCGATTTACTGTATATCCCTCCATTCACCGACAAGGATTCCTAGGCCCACTGAGGCACACAATCTTGGCTTTACTGCAACGTCCAGTCTGGTTCAAGGGTTACTAGGCTAGTGGATTTATTGTGATCCAAAATATGGTTTAGGGACCACTAGGCCATGTGTTTGTCATTTCATGGATCCACCTATCTCAACTTTGAATCCATCTAGCAACCCAACTCAACCAAAGCATGAGAACCCATCTAATGAAGGCTATCTAGAAATTTCAAGCCTAGGCTAAAAATGCTATCACACTTGGAGAAACCCATGCCATGAAAGAAAATAACCACATGCAATACCATGCATGCCAAGTCTAGCAAGGAAATCACACTTGCAAATCAATACTTGAAAAGAATCATGTTGTAGCCACTTGATCCTTCTCTTCCTTTATTTCTACTTCCTTCCTCCTTCCTTATTTTCCTTTCTTGATCCAATGCCAAAGTGATCCAATAAAACTTGAAGTGTCTAAGAGTGAGAGAGAGAAATAATAATTAGAGAGCTCCAAATTTTAATGGATAAAAGGTATCAACTCATCCTCATAAGCCTTTTTATTGATGAGGCCTCTATTTTATTCATTTTCCATTATTTTTCTTCATTTTCCTCTTTAGATTCAACATGTGACCTTTCACCTCCATTTTCTCCTAATTTCATTTATTTTCATAAATAAATGTGCCAAAAATTCCATTTTTCCATTCCAAATCCTTTTCCTTTTCCTTTGCCAATTTCCTCAGCCATAATAAACCAAATGAACACCCACTAGGATTTGTTTGCCCAACATTCAACTTGGAATAAGTGTCCCATTGACAATGGCTATTATTTTTTACTTTTATTACATGGAATTTTCAACATGGTTGTAACATTTTCAATGGTGGAAAGGGAAATGGAAAATTAATTTTATTGGTAAATATGTTTTCATTTATGGAAAAGGAAAAAATTGTTGGAAAATTCAAATGCCATGGAAAATATTGTTGGCAATGGCAAGAAATGGAGAATGCAAATGCATTAAATTGCTAATGCATTATAAAATATGTTGTCATTATTGGAGAAATAAAAGTAAAAGGTGGAATAGGAAAAGCATGGCAAAGGAACAGTCATAATAATATGAAAAAAGGTAGCTACAAAGGTGAAAATCAAATCACCTCAGATGCAGGTGAAACCCACTCATATGGATAGTACTTTGAAGATATTTCTAATGGTATGTGAATGTTTGAAAATGGCCTCCTGGATCAAAATTTACAGTGAGTAAAAGCTACAGGACCACTAAGTCAAACTAGCAGAGCTAAGGAGACAGAGATACTTTTGTCATGTAGCCAAGTTTGGCACATTGCGAAAGTGTAGAGGAATATTTAGTGGTGCCAACATCGAGAGCACCAGGCTGACTTTGATTGACAACAAAGCAGTCGAGAATTTCCCTATTGGTCAAGGCAGAGCCCACTTGACAGCTTGGCTCAAAGGAGAAATCCCGATAGTATAATCCCAGATCTTGTTTGGTGTGCTCATAGTGAATGTGTCGGGCAGTGGAAGTTGAGACGTTGTAGCAAAGAGTCGACTAATAGGAGTTGAGTGGAGGATCCCAATTCAACATCTTAGCCTGTTGAGGGCTAGCCCAAAGGAATTATAAAGCGGTACATAAGAGAGAGCCATCCCAGTAGAAAAATATAGGGGCTAAGCACTGAGAGGTAAGCATTGGGCCCAACAACAAGATTCTGAAAACACCTAAGATGGAAGTATTCAAGGCCATGTGAGGTGGTTTCCTATACTGCCAATACTATAGATCAAAAATGGAGAACCATCCGAGGATCATTCCTCCTAAAACCCACAAACTACATAAGAGTGTTGTTGAGGGAATGATTTCTTGAATCCAATGGTTTTCGTCAAAACAAAATTTTAAAGTTTCAAATTGCTCACAAAATCAAGGCCTCAAGACCCTTTCTCTCTCCTCTAGCAGGATAGGTGGTAGCATCTTATTGGCTCTTGGAGACGACATGGATAGGACATCAGTGTAACGTTTCCCAACCAAAATGGACACGTGGAAGTCATTTTTGGAATTTTCGGGCAACCAAAAGCCCCATTTTCGAGTGACACATGTCACTTATCCCAGGACAACACAATGCATAGGTGAAGTAACTTTGATGTCATCCCAATGAGTATATCCCAGAACACTTAAAGAGGTGTGCAAGAGAAAGAGTTGGGCATCAAGCACTGAGACATGTCAAAAATAGTGACAGAGTGACAACGAATGAGGAGGATGTTTGGTGGTCCCCAAAAGAAATGTATACCTCAAGGCATGACCTGACAGATCAAGAAAGGGCCACACAAACAAAGCATAACAATAGAGTGGGCTACAAGCTAAGCGATCATAGAAGGTTCTATATAACAGGTAATAACTTGTGGCATGGATTTTATAATAAGTCGCAGATACTCTTAAGGGAGCTAAGCACTTTACTTTTAGTCATTTCACATAGAATGAAATAAATGGCCCAGAGCTGTTAACAAAATATTTTGGTCTGGAAAGGGACTAAATAGGATAAGCACATGTATCCTTGAGTCAATTGTCTCGGAAACCTAGTCCCATGTTGGAAAGTAGAAAAGGTGGCAAATGAAAGGGACTTAATGGAAAAATCAATGACATTAATCTCTTTTATGAAATAAAAGGGCCAAAAATTTGTTTTAACAACAATGTGTCTTGTGCATGAATGACTGAGTCGACATCTAGTGTTGGCACCATGTTGGGCCAATAGTAAAGTGATAGTTAAGTGGTACATTCAGCAGTTAGAGAAAACACAACACAACGCTAAAGTGCATGAATGAGTTGATAGAAAATTTGGAAGGTAAGTAAAACATAACAACAGGTCAATGTGTTAAATGCATGGAAAACAGAATATATAGTTAAGTGGTAGATTTGGCAGTGTGGATAAAACTAGTGATTCGCCAAAATTAGAAAGTCCAAGTTAAATCTTGTAACAAAGCCATAATTGCTAAAATAAACAGTTTAACTCTGAAATTGAGCCTAGAACTGCAGATCAGAGTTTGAGAACTTAAGAGAAGAATTAAAATACTAAATTGAGCAAGAATAAGGAAAAAAATAAACAAATCCATGCAACAGATCAAAAAATAAGTTAACTAAATATTAATCCAAAAATATCAGTCAAGAATTCTATAAAGACAAAATTTGAGTAGCAAAATTGTGTAGTGAATGAGTGAGTGTGTGTGCAGAAGGGTTGGTGAAACATGTTGCATAATGATGGTATGCATTAGAGGTGTATCTGAGACCAATATTAGTATATGAAAGGTGTTTTAGAAATTATTGTTTGTGTATAGATATTGGTGATTTGTTCAGTAATGACAAATTTTTGAAGGGGGTGGTGGTTTGTCTCAGTAATCAAAGATTGTTGAAGATGTTTTTAAGGTGGATTTTCTTAGCAATATTAGTGCTAAAGGTTTATTTGATTGTGACATAATTTACCCATTGATCTCAGTTTCAAAATGGATGAAACATTAATCAGTGGGGCTGACAAGTGGTAGCTTGCAAATCAAGGGTAGCCTTTCCATAGAGAATGATAAATGAGCAGGGGAAAGATTTTCTTTATTCATAGAATGATAAATGAACAAGGGAAAGAGTCCTTTTCAACATAGAATGACAAAATATTAGGGGAAAGAGTCCCTTCTAGTGAGTAGAAGTAAATGAGTAGGGGAAAGAGTCATTTTCAACATAGAATGATAAACGAGTAGGGGAAAGAGTCCCTTCTAGTGAGTACAAGTAAATGAGCAGGGGAAACAATCCATTTCAGTGGTAGTTGATAAACGAGCATGGATATAATTTACTCTTAGTAACAACTGATAAACCTACAAGTAGAATATTGTGGGGCAATGATGTAATCAAGTTGAATCTTATAATAAAAATAATATTGGTGTATTTTGTATATGTTGATGATGTGCTCGATGTTTATGATGTTATGTTGTACAATATTGAGGTGTGTTTTTGACCCATGAATAATTTTTAAAGTTGTTAAAAAGTGAAATTTGTGAAGAATCGTATAATTTGGCCACACTACTGATTAAAATCCCCTCTTAGTAGTGTCTTGGTTTCCAATGTTTCTAACAATTGGTATTGTATCCAGGGTCCTTCAAGATCATTCTAAAAAATTGAAGGTAAGGATGAGAATGGCTCAAATTATAAAACTTGAAAGGTAAGGATGAGAATCAACTTACAAGATCTTGATTTATATGTATGGGTGTATGTGGATCATGGAGTAATAAATGATAATTTTGATTAAAAAAATCTAGGAAGGAAATCATGAGAGGGTTTTCTAAGTCAGATACTGAAAAAGTAGTCTATTTTAAAATTTCCAAGGAGATATGAGACAAAATGCAGTTCATCTATGAAGTAGACATGCAAGTTACTTGTTCTTAGATCCCTGTAATACTAGTGTATCCCCTTATTGTTATTGTTATTGTAGCCCCATTATTTTTATTGTTGTTCCCATGTTATCCCCATATTTTATTATTTTTCCCCATAGGTGTAGCCTCAATATTGTTATTTTTGTGACCTGGTGGTCCCCATATTGTTATATTGTGACCCCTTAGACTCCCATATATAGAAATTGGCTGTTAACACTGAAAAATCGTACAAGAAAAAGACATTATAAAATGTCAAGCGGAAGGTACAAGTAATGATTTACAGGTAAGAAATACATTACAGGAGCTGAAAATTTTAAATTTTCCTAAGGTCAAGTAGGAAAAGTTTTGGACTTCACACAAGAGGCACTAACCCTTGGAAATCTTTGTGGTTTTTCTTTGATAGCCACCAATAACATCGTGACTATCCCTTGAATAGCCACGTGGACCTGGCGATGTGGAAAGTCACCATCTGGGACAACTTGGCACACTTGGAGAAAAATTTTCTCACTCAAGCTAGCCAAGTACAGTCGCCTTGGAGCCACCTTGAGGCTTTAGTGCAGCACACAAAGGTATCATACCCCCACTCTTGTTTCAATATCCATCTTATACTAAGAGAGGGAGGAAAATTTTGAAATTTATCTGTAAAATCTAGCCATCAGAAGAGAAATGGGAGACACATTGTTATGCTGGCCAAATTTATCCTCGAAAAACCAGCTTGAGTTTTCCATCAGCAAGAGGATTAGAAGGAATTAGGTGTTAGCTATCAAAGTCCTCAATCCAAGAGAGAATATTTCACCACGTGTCTACCGATCTACCATCCATTGAGAGGGAAGAGAGGCTTGCTGAAAGCTTGAGGGGAAGACACCCCCTTCTCTTGGATATTAGAGATCCAAAGCTCGAAGGATCTACTACAAGAGATTTAACATTCTATCTTCTACTACCACCAACACCTAATAAAGGGAGAGGGCTCTCCATTGTTGAGTTATTAGTGTGTTTTCTTTATTGAGTGTGTTTCTTGTGCATGTTGTTTTTGTTTTTGTTTCTTTGTTTATGTAGCATGCTATGTTTCCATTTAACTTAGAATATTAAATGTTGAAATTGTTATGCTAACATTTGACAAACCAATTTGACCTATGAGTTTCTTATAGGAAAGAAACCTCCCTAATAATCACAGTGTATTTCGTCTACCCATGTGCCAAATACACTACAATAGGAATGGCGAATCCACTAGATTATTTCTTTTTAGCTAATGGTTGTTGATCCAGGTCCTCTGTCCTACTCAAAATTACTGCAAAACCACTTCTTCTTCCTCTCATCACTGATCAGTCACCCTCAGTGAGAAATTTTGCTCAGAGAAGGTGGAGTTTTTTAGTCTCTGCAATCCATGTGCATTTTTTTTAGACAGATGTGCGGGCTTCACGCCTATGTGAAGATAAGCCGCGTGGTACACAGTAAGCCTAATTTTCACTTTTTTTTCTCATTTTTTTGCAGTTGTAAGGTGATGGAAACATATAAGAAATTTTCCATCACTGTGCTCTGGTATTTCATGACTGGTTAGGACACTTTTTGCTAGAGTTTAGCCTAGCAAATAAGTTGTTTTAATTTGAGTTTTTTATCATTCCAAATCACACATAGTTTAAGTAGGGGAAAGTAAGTGGCCTTCAATCCAGATATGTTATCTGAACAAAAAAATTGTTGGTAAAAGATACTGAACATATAGAGTAATTAGTATAAAATTAAGCAACTAGTACATCCACACATATTTAGCTAATTCTTGTTTTTCATTTTTTGCATTAGATTAGTTCAATTTTTCATTAGGAATCGAGACCAGGACCAAACTATAGAAAAGAAAGCAAGTAATCTCAGCCACCCTTGCACCTCATAGTGAGTCTGGGTATGCATATGAACACTTTATTAAGATAATTTTCCATCTCCCTATAGTGCAAAACTTAGTCTAACTAGGCAAGGTGTAAGAAGCCCATAATCTGCACATCGTTTCTTTTTGCAAGAAACAATCACACATAACTTAATTCAAAAAATATTGTAAAAGATCACTGCATATCCACATTTCATAACACTTGTGATTATACACTCCAAATCACACATGGAGAATTTGTAAGCATTGGACCAAAAGGCACCTAGTGTGTTGGGACCTTTGTCCTCTTCTTATAGTTACTTCACCAAGGCACACCTTAAGAAAATTTAAAGTCCCTAAAAATAGTATCTAATCAAACACACTAAATTATCCCCACATGGGCTGCAAAAGAAATCATAGTTTAGGTTAGGACCATCGGGGGTAGGCATCCAATAAGCTGTCATGGTCATTCTACATTTTGAAACATATATGTTGAATCTATAGGGAGCTTAAAATCCATCTATCCGCCCATGGAACAAATACCCGAGCATTACTAGAGAATTGTTTCAGAGGTTGGTTACACTTAGGCCCAGTGCATGTAGCACTTTTTGGGGCTACCTGACCCATCTAGTGCTTGGTACTAGTATTTGAATACCAAGAAGCTCAAGACTTGAATGCTCACGTGGAACGAAGGTACTTTAGTCGCCAAATATAGGGAATCCTTCCCTATCAGTGACAGTGAAGGTGGCACTAGATCCTCTTACCACTACCTTGCTTGATTCTTCGGCTACTAGAAGGTGTCGCTAGTTATTTCAGGAAATTATCCACAGTACCCATCAGAATACATCTTTGTAAGGCCCAGTTACATTTGAGTGTGTAAGGATGATTAGGTATATTTAGGCTTTTGAGTATCATACACAAAAACCAAACCATATTTTTTGCTTGCTTAATCACATAGCGTTAATCTAAAGGAAAACTCACCTATTATTTTTTCACTTTGTTTTATGAATGTGGCCATATTTTCTTTGATAAATATCTTCTCTTATTAAACCAAAAATTCTTCCAATATTAATCTAGTTGACACCATAATGGACCCAACTGGACCTTGTCGATCTAGGCATTTTTTAGGCCTGCCCGAATTAGAGGGAGGAGTGCCAGGTATTTTTCCATTTAGGCATCAAAGATGACACACCTCCACCATTATCGGTTCATCCTTCATCGTGGCATATTTGGTTGGAAACCCCCAAGGGTCACCCAACGCCACACGAGTGGAAACCCCAGCAGGGTCACCACACTCAACTCCTCCCACAACCCAGAGGGCAGAGAAGTGCTATCCCTTCGGGGAGTTAGAAGAACACATAACAAGTTACGTCATAGGGTAGTATTCCCTAGGTACCTTCCATAAACCATTACACTCAGACATGTGTGTTTCCACAGTACAGAATGGAAGTCAATACTCAATTACCCATTTTAACATCATTAAACCTTCCATATATATTAAAGCTAACTAATGACCTCATTGCACATAGCCTTAACTGGCCTCCTATGCCCACGAATATCCCCTCGGACATACTAAAATTCGAAGGGAAGTGAGCGAAATACCATGGAAATAATATTATGAATTTCTACCTATGGTGTTCATCCAATAGTATTATTGACAATACTATTAGACTTAGAATTTTTCAATGCACCCTAACTCGGCCTGCTGTGAAATGGTATGTTGAGAAACCTTCTGCTTCACATGGAACCTTTAGTGCCTTCGCTAACGCGTTCCTCACTTATTTTCAGCTACCCATCCACCATGATTTGAGGATGGAATTGCTGACTCATTTTAGGCAAATGCCAACTATGCATATCTCAGACCATCTCCATGAATGGTGATGATGTCATAGTTGTTGCAAAGCCAAAATAGACGATATAGTTTTACTAGATTTTTTTTTGAAAACTCTCACAAGACATATTAAAATATGTGGCGACACAAATACCTACCTCCGAGGAGGACATCATTTTCAAAACCGAGAAGCTCGAACTCATCTACACCTAGCCAGGATATATCTACAATGTCCTACCAAACGTCTCGCGCCTATAAACTTAAAAAGAATTTCCAAGTGCGTCAAATACTAAAAACATCTTGATCGGGTCATTAGCCTAAGGTCACCTAGGCAGCAATATCCCATACCTAGGATATTCGTATGATTCTACCTAGAACATGAAGCAACCTGGCTACCACCAAATTCAATCTGCACCTTTGTAGAATATGACGAATTGGGTGTCATCATATCATCAACATTAGGGAGGCTCGTACCCTCCCTCACAGGGTACCCAATACTCAGCTAGGAATGCTAATGGAAGAGATCCCCCAAACAACCTTACACCAACCAAAGATAGGGAAACCAATATCCCTCTTTCCCCACACAAAATCCACCACTACATAACAATGCACTGGTGAACTTAGTGCAACCTTCCCAAGCTCAACAGTTCCAGGCTTATGAATAGGAGAACAACAACAATCCTTCAAAAACTGTGAAAAAAGAATCTTGGGAATAAAAAAAAGGGAGACTCTAGGTAGGGGGGAAGTAGCTAGCAATGCTCCCCGCGATCTCAGTCTAGGGTCAACCCCAATTGAAATCAAAACCAGGAGCCAAGAAACAACTCCAAAGGGAAAAACAAGATGTCTAGTCTAAGAAGAAACCATTATTGTGGCATCTGTGGTGAGTATGGCCATTACAGTCACCACTATCCCGAACTCCCTTAACTAAAAAAAATTCAGGGTAATCAGAGACAAGGGGGACCTACCCAACAACCTTCTGCAATGAAGGATCCTTTCCCCCACCAAGGAGTGGTTAACACCCAACAACAACAACCACCCCAAAATGATACCAGGAGAGGCAACCACAAAATTTACATGAATAGTGAATAAATGTTCTTCCAGAGAAGGAATAAGAACTATGACACCCCCCTGGAAAATAATTTTTTAGGTACAAGCACGAGTGCACCTATTGCACCATTGACCATATCCAATGTACCTATTGAGCCCCTTCCAAATATGGATAAGGGGCCAACCAGGTGTGTAGAAGACCACTCAAAAGATTCCCATAAATACAACATAGTGGATTGTTTAGCACAATCAGCCGCTGCCATGTCAGCCTTAGAAGTCCTACAATGTTTACCAAAAAAATGGAAACCCTTAGTTTCCACATTATGCACAATACACTTTTCCAATTCGTGCCGAATGGATTTTGACCTAGACAAAGCAAGCCTGAGGCTACCTTCTCTAGTCACCTTCCAAATACTGGTGTCAGTTCAGAATATCACCATAATTCAATGCATCATTGACGAAGGAGCATCTACATGCATCATGTCGAAATCAATTTGGCAGAAGCTGGGATCAACTAAATTGAAACCATTTGACATCATGCTTAGAGCATACGAATATTGTCGTTCAACTTTCATTGGTCTATATCAGAATGTCCACGTAAACTTGGCCGGAAAGATGGTACTTATAGAAATTGAAGTCTTGGATGCGCAACCTGAATACAATATAATCCTCGGGCGGAGGTATATATATGCCATGACTGCAATAGAATCCTTTGTCTTTCGGGTGATGATGTTCCCCCATTAAGATTGAATCATCACCATTGACCAAATTACATACTATGATAAGAAACCCATGATGACTCTCAATGTCATTTTACCTTACGTAGACACAACTACGGAATCACTCATGCGGTATCAAGAATTTGGCCTCGGTCAATTCAAACCATCGTCAATCCTATGATCATTCTTAGGAGATCCCCCTATCATACCATAGGCATCCTCATAAATCACGAGGGCATTGGTGTGCATGATGCTATCATCAAACACTAAGAATAAACAAGAAATGAAAACACTTAGTATGGATATCAAGGCCATTGACATGTCATTCCTACCCTATGCCATCGCCCAAACCCAATTGTTATACCCCCCACCTATTTTTGTGTCAAATAAAGTCTTGGAAACTATTAAATTTCCAAACATGGATTTCGAAGCACCTATGTGGTGTTTGGTCATACCAACCATGTTGGGAAGTCCTAACATCACTTCTATAGGGATAACGCCTATCACACCTCATGAGACCACAACGGTTAACGAAACTCCCATAATAGCACCAGCTAATGTGACCAAGAAAACCAACAAAAAGGGAAGAAAATAAAAAACCCCAACATACATAGGGCATTGAAACCTTGCACATTATGTTATATCATAGGTCATCCTACCAATATTTTTCTGTAGTTAGATGAATTAAAATCTCTTCTAAACATTAAAATAAATTTCGCGGCCTGAAGTTCCCATAAAAAGGGACAGACCACGAAAAATCAAGGAAAAACATTGTGCACCAACCATGCATGCACCATATGTGACCGTTATGGTAATTACACCCATCATTTCCAAAGAGATGCCACGATATAGGGATGCCCTGCAAGTCATAGAGCAATCGTACCAACAGGATCCCTCAGATCCACCCATGTAAATGGACAAGGGAGAGCCTAGAACAATACTCTACATAAAAGAGGAGCCTACATCCTACTTGTACACAGTTACCCCAATGGAAAAAATATGGCAAACAAAGAGCACTCACCCAACCCCATTTTGTGCACCATGTGATGATCCAAACCACTTCATCACGCAGTGTCCCAAATTAAGTGCATTCAACCATTGGGACCAATTACCTCACGTTTCCCAAAGAAACTTTGTTCGGCATCGACGACATACGTGTCAGATTTTTCGAAGAAATCACCATGTACGTTGTTGTCCCCATATCCATTGGTTCCAGACCATGTTGGATTTCATGCGGTGCTTCATTTATGAAAAATCTGACTTGGCTGGCTCGGGCATAGAATCCGCAAACAGTACCACCACTTGGATGGAAACAACAAGGATGATATTATATGTGTCCGAGGAGAGACAGTCATCTGAATGACCACCTCCCCCCCATTATCAACCTCAAGTTCCTATCGAGCTTTGCACATTATGTGATGAACGCAATCACTTCATCGCTGACTACACAACCCTAGAGCTGACTCAAAGATGGTGTTAACACTGGAAATTCTTATAGCAGAAGATGACATTAATTAATGTAAAGCCTAAGGATTTACATGGTAGGAACACATTGTGGAATCAATAAGTATTTAAAATCTCTCAGGTTTTGAGAAAAACAGATTTAAACTAGTCTTAAATGCTAAATTTCGCGCGTAATCCTTCAAGAAGAGTGCCTTTTACACGCCTTTTTTCCCGATAAGAGCGCAATCCTAGAAATGGAAAAATGTCACTTTCCGGGACAACACAAAGCGAAGGACAATTACTCCTTATATGAAGATACCTAAGGAAAGCCACCAACGCCTCCTTAGACACTATGTGACCACACAAAGGAGCATTTAGAGCACACAATGGAATCATACCTCTCCCTTGGGTCACCATCCATCATGTACGAAGGGAGGGAAGGAGGATTTGAAATCCCCTATATAAAGCCACCAAGAGATGAAGAAATGGTGATCACATTGTTATGCTTGCCAGAATTGCCCAAGGAATACTAGTAGTGTGTGACCTGGAGCTGGAGATAGAGGGGACTCGATTGTTGGCCACCCAACAATCCTAGTCCATCACAGCGGAGAGAGAGGCAGACTACATCAGAGGCAGAGCTTGGAAAACAACATCCTTGCATCAGGACCTAGAACCATTGTCTAGGGGCACTTTAGAAAGTGGGTAAAATTTATTCTCCCTATCAAACGTTTAATTAGAAGAGGCTTTTGAACCATCATTTGCATTATTATTGTTTTGACTCTCCATGATAGCTTCTGCATATTTATGTTTTAGTTTTAGTTTACTTTGAGCACACATTTGCATATTTTTCCCTTAGATTATATGCTTTTGAGCTCCACCACTTTCTACATGTTTCCAATAGTTTATAGGGGTATACCACACCCCTTAAACTGGTGTGATTTTGTACACCCGTGCGTTAAATCCACCACTACAGGGTTGGAAACTCCACTAACGGTTTACAAGTTTATGTGGTTGTGCCATCTCTTGCAGGAGACCTTTATCTATGCTAGAGAGTGGAGCTGATAGTACTCTGATCCATCTTATAGTCCCTAGATTCACTTGGAGTGACAGGCTAAAGAATGCAACTCCTAATATTTTTACTTGCAGGATTTCCGTGCGTAGTATTTTCTCACAGACGTGCAGTGCACAAGTTCAGATTGACCTACATGCAGGGAAGTGCACCTGTTAGAGCCTTTTCCGCGCAGATTACAAAATGAGATTTTTCTCCCTATATTCTGCATTTTTCTGCTTGTAAGTGTGTTGGGAAGCCCCTAATGTATCTGCCAACACTTGTGTTGATACCCCATATCTTTTGAGAACTTACTTTTAGCTACCTTATGTAGGCTTAGAGTTAGTTTTCATTTAAGTTAGTTTTTTGAAAAAAATATTCACATAGTTTAAGTAGGGAGAAAATTAACCATTGCATCCCGGACGGTTTATGTTTTGCAAATTCTAGTATGCACACTTAGATTAACTAGTCCAAGTAAGTGGCCCAAGACCACACATGCATAAGCTAGTTATATTTTCTAGTGTAGAAATTGTTTAGTTTAGTTCAATTTGTGCATTATGGATTGTGGGACTAGGATTGATTTGTCAATCACCATTCGGTGATCCTAGGTAAGCGTATGAACGCTCTATATTTACAATTCACCATGTCCCTTTAGTTAGTCACATAGATTAACTAGGAGAATTTGAAAGCAACCCTTTATCTGCAAATGTTTTCCATTTGAGCCAGGAACAACGTCGCATAGTTTAACTAGGGGAATTTTGTAAAGGATCACCGATATCCATATGTTCAAAATATAATATTTTTCACCATATGCTCACACACAGTCACCCACTTGTTGGGGTTCCCATGTTTTGGCCAGATTGGCAAGACCAAAAGATGAGACAACATCAAACCACTTTCAGACCTCAGGATCTAGCCCTCTTGGGTCCAGAGAGGGATCTCTCTATGACTGTTAAAGGGTATGTGTCTTTGAAGCTCAAAGGTTAAGATATTAGGCTAGTTATAGGCACAGGGTTTGTTTGTTGATTGTTTGTTTGGTTGCTGGTTATTAGGAAAGAAGGGTTCAATGTAAGACAAAGATGAGCAAAGAGGATTTAGGCAGAGGTGAATTATTCCAGGGAGCATTCAGGACCATTGGGAAATGGAGTCAGGAAAGGATTTTCTTTCTAATCAATACGCAGGCTTTCAGTTGGGCTAGTCATCTAAAACATTGGATCTTGAAGATGATAGTGTGATATGGAATGGTAAGAGAGGAGGAAAACAATAAAGGTTTAGAACATAAAGTTAAAGACCTGAGATCTTAGAAAGGCCTCCAGCTTGAGGGATCTTAGAAAGGCTAGCTGGTCGTACAAGGATCCTAATGGACAGGGCTAACTCTAATCCCCAGTATTCCCAAATCTTCCAGCTAAATCCTAACAAGAACATATAAGAACAGATTCATTTAATTCATACATTAGCTAGTAGGAAATAACATCCATTACACTGGTTAAACTAACTGAAATAAACTATTAGATAACACATTTAGTAGAAAACATCAGAGGCAAGGAGAGCAGAAACATAGGGTACCTAACAAGGGTAAATCCTATGCCAATATTCTGATGCAAGCCAGTAGAAACGAAATGAAATGAGTTAAAACACAGAGATAGGAAAAAATCACCATTGCTTTAGATCAGGATCCAAAGAAATGTGCTTGTCATATTAAAAAGTAACACCAGTCAAGTACAACATTGCCAATAGCTGGATACTCAATCAGAAAACATCTTCCTCAGCCTATCTTATAGCTTTACATTGAGACTATGTCTCAAAAGAAATAGCTTGCAATTCTCTGATAACTGATCAACAACCTTTACAATAAGTTTCTTCATGAATTTATAGCTCAAGTGGAGCTGAGAAGGTAGGTGACACACTAAATGCAGCATTAACACTCAGGAAAAGAAGAGGGCTAAGGCCCATTCTATTTAAATTCTGTGCATTTATCCATGGCACTCTTTTGAGTGAAAGAATGGTCTTCTCCAGGCTTCCATTTACTCTGGGCATGTCTTTGATGTAATTATTATTATTATTCTTTAATTTATTTTATTTTATTATTATTATTATTATTTTTATATAGAAGTTATTGGTGTCCTTTACACTACACCCTAAATTCTTCCAACTTATCTTCAAAGCTACAAAGTTCAAGGTTTATCAAGATCCAAAAAAAAATACAACCATAATACTTGCTTCTCAAGACTAAAATCACCCTTAAAATATAAATGATTTAGTGGGATGAATAAATGTCAATCTTTATGAACCACAATTTACAATAAGCTAATTGTTAATTCTATTGTAATTAAATGTGTTCAAGAGTGACTAATAACATGCTTATGAATTATTTTCTTAAAAGGATAATTTAAATTATATAGAGTTGGCATCCCATAATTAGGAATTCATATGTGAGCTGATATTGCAACAAATTACTTACTGCAATTTTGAATTTTCAGCAAGACCCTTTAACTCAATGAGTTATTATACTAGAAATACCTTGATTGCAAATCTTAAATTAGCTTAAGCCTTTTGTTTTATGGACGGTTTATAAACGTAATTAGATGCAACCATTGAACATTATGAAAACCAATTTACAAGTATGAAATGTACAGCCATTGAGGCATTTTGTCAAACACTTACAACCATTATCTCTTTAAGGTGTTTTCACAATAATTAGCTAACATGAATCCAAAGTTACATGACTTTTTTTTTTTTGTAAGTAGTATCAATAATTGAACTTAAGATATTAATAGACTATCAGCCATATTCATTGTTGAATCTATACCAATGAATATAAATATTTAAAAATTTCAAACATAGCTCACAATGTTGTAAGGTACAGCCATTGAGGAATTTTGACAAATAGTTGGCAGTCATAAAACAAGTTGCCATAAGGTTATTTAAATTTTTAAATTATTAACCAATTATACTTTTAAAAACAATTTCCAAGTGGTTAGCCTATATCAGATTCATCACTATAAATTATCAGGCAGTTCCAATATAAAAAAAAAACCAAACAGCAAAACAAAACAGGCGTTTCTACATGCAACAGCAAATCTGCAAAACAGAGCAGATTTGAGAATCGATGTCCGAAACCTTGATTTTTGGAATCAAACTTGGGGTGAAATGGTCTATTGGTATGGATACCCCCTGAAGTGGAGCTGAATCGCAACAAGGATGCCCAAAAATGCGATTCTTGAAAACAACAACTACCCAAGAATCCTACAATCTCATTTATGACTTCTATCAAACACATAGTATGAAAACTTATCTAGAGCTGTAAAAAGAGAAGGAGAATAGAAATCAAGTCATTAAAACATTTTCATCCAATTCATAACAGCCTACAAGATTCATCCATTAGGACTTTCTTTCAATCGACTCAACATTATACAAGAAAATACTTCAACAATCATTACGAAATTTCCTCACATTTGGTGCAACACTTCATATACATGTAAGTTTCAGCAAACAACCAAACAAGCAAAATCTTATGAAATAAACAAAAAAAATGCATAATATAATTTGACCCACATACCTGACAGTGAATTTGTACACTCCAAGAGGATGGATGTATGCTCTAGCTCCAATAAGAGTATGCTCCAATGCCAATATCCTTACCAACTCATCATGAACCACCCAGTTTTCCTCCCAACCATATCCAAGAAGAAATTCTCCCCTTGGAACCCCCGAGCTGCAAAAGCTCACAACTAGTATCATAATACAACAGTAGAGAGAGAGAGATGCAAGGCAACTCAGGAAGGTAGTTTTCACTTCCTCTAAATACCACTCATGTTCAACCTCAATAGACACTTAGTAGATTAGTAAGGAATCCAGATTTGTTTTGGAAGAAATTGGATACTCTCCATATCTCCCACAACCTTCCTCAAGTCTCTCCCACTCTTGGCATCACCCTCCTTCTCCCCCCAAGTGAGAATACAAGAGACTCATATATAAGAGGAGAAACAAATTCTTGTCATAAATAAGGAGTAATATGCATGCATTGTATTCCTTTTAGAGGAGTGTAACATGCCATTAAGGAGAGGTATGCATGCCTTATTTAAGGAGAGTGTAACTTATGCATTAAAGAGAGTGTAAGAGGAATATTTTATGACATATCTTTAATGAGTGTAAGAGGAATATGCCATTCCTAGATGAGTGCATAAAAGAGAGTGCAATGTAATATTTAAAATAGAGAGAGTTACATAGAGCCATGATAGTCATGAAAGAGATAGGTGTGAATTGATTGAATGGATAAAGTTAATTTGTAATTCCTGTTAAATAAAATATCATAGTCTCATAAAATATAATGATAATACTAATAATATTGAGGATTAAGTCAATATTGAACTATTAGGATTGATTAAAGATAAGTTAAGTTAATTTCCTTCAACTGAGCTTGATTACTAATTTATGCAAGGAGATTTACTATTTTTGGAAAGTCATGCTTGAGATGCTAGGCATGACTTTCTATTTTTAGAAAGTCATTCCAAAATTGCCAGATTGAGATTTATCCATGAGTGGTATTTTTCTTTCGGAGAATAGGGATTCCACACCCCTATTTCATGCATCTCCGTGCCTTAGTAGATTGAGGACTCCACGCCTTGATCTACTCCAAAGATCTAAGATTCCATAACTTGATCTTTTTAAATATTTAGGACTCCACGCCCTAAATATACAAGACTCCACGTCTTTATATTTCTTGGATTTAGGACTCCACGCCCTAATTTCCATGCTTTCTCATCTACTGTGCTTTGAAACTCCACGTTTCTCCTTATGATACTGATTGTGAGCTTTTACCCATTTGATGGTTCGTTGGTAAGGCCTTGTTTGAAGACCTACATACATCACAATCTCATAGATCAAAGGAATCATATGAATTTCATAATGAAATTAACTTAACCACATTTTACCATGAATGGTGCATGACTTCCACAGTAATTTGTGTTTTGAAGAAATGACTTCCATATTCATTTATCCTTGTTGGAAAATGATCAGGTCCCCTACCACATTTTTCTCAGTACAATGTTAGACATATATATAATCATGCAAGTCATGTATCATCCATAAAACATAATTTAATCATTTTTTTTCCACATAACCATGAGCATCCATGGGTCTATGCGTCTCAATCCAGGTTCTCCATCCATGTCATACACCTGATACACAAGTCAGATGCAAAAAGAGAGACATATGCATAACATCATATAAAACACATAATCAAATATACCACACATAAGAGAAAATACAACTATATAAAACATTTTTCCCAAACCAATGGTCAATCTTCCATACATAAACCATGGATATAAAACATTGTTACCCAATATAGTGATCACTATGAAATACATAAACATAAAGAGGAAATACAATCATGTATATAAAATTTTATTCCTCAATCTAGTGATCAATATTCCATATATATATATAACTCATAAAAAATAACCCTTAATAGGAGTGACAAAAAAATATACTAGGAAAAATAGGACACTACATACTTCCCCTCTTGGAGTAAACTTGGCTCAAAGTTTGATTAAAGAAAAATGGAAACTCCAGATGCATAGAAGATGCATCTTCCCAAGTGGCAGAACTAGGACTGTATGGGCCACATTGGACCTTTACTTGGTCCACCATACGACGTTTGAGATGTTGAGTGTGATGGTCCAAAATGCAAACTGTCTCTGCCTTCAGAGTCCCCTCACCTGTTACCTGTAATTGATGCCAATCTAAAATGTGAGAAGGATCATGAACATACTTACGCAACACTGAAATATGAAATACATCATGCATGCGATGAAAAACTGGTGGTAGAGAAAGACGATATGCCATAGGTCCTATATTTTCGATGATCTCAAACGTCCCAACAAAACGAGGAGAGAGCTTAGATCCTTTCCCAAATCTAATAGAGATTTTCTGAGGTTTTACTCGTAGAAAAACAAATTCCCCCTCTTTAAAACTATGATCCAATCTATGCATATCAGCATAGCTTTTCTGTCTATCCTGTGCCTCCTTTAATCTTTGTCTTATCTGACACACTTGTTCTTCCATTTCTTGAATAATTTCAGGACCTATAGAGATTATGTCCTCTAATCTATCCCAACTTAAAGGGTGTTCTGCATGGTCTTCGATACAATAGCTCATAAGGGGCCATACCAAGAGATCGGTGATAACTGTTATTGTAAGAAAACTCCACAAGAGGAAGATAATCTTCCCACTTAGATTTTTGATCCATTACATACATTCTAAGCATGTCCTCCAACACTTGATTTACTCTTTCATTTTGACCATCAGTTTCTGGATGATAAGCTGTACTGAAATTTAATTGTGTATGAAGAGCTCCCTAGAAACTAGTCCAAAATATTCCTGTGAATATAGAGCCCCTGTCTGATATGATTTTCTTCAGAAAACCATGAAGTCTAATGATCTCCTTTATAAATACTTTTGCTATTTCAGCTGCTTTGTAAGTATCTCTAACAGGTATAAAATGGGCACTCTTGGTAAGATTATCCACCACCACCAAAATGGAGTTGTGCCTTTTGGTTGTTTTAGGTAATTCAACAATAAATTACATATATATTTCTTCCCATTTGGACTCAGGGATGTTATGCAGCTGCAACAATCCTGCTGGATGACCATGCTCTGCTTTAACTAGTTAACATTCCAAACACTTTGCCACAAAATTTGCTACATCCTTCTTCATAAATGTCCAAAAGAAAATTTTCTTTAAATCAACATACATCTTTTGGACTCCCGGGTGAGCCATATATACTGCACGGTGAGCTTCTTGCAAAATGAGCTCATGAAGCCCATCTTGATCTAGAACTACAATTCTTTGCATAAATCTCACCATTCCATCATCATCACAAGAATAGCCTTCTACCTTGCTTTTATTAGCCTTCTCCCCACAAAGAGAAACTTTAACCTCCTTACACCAATCATCTACATATTTTTCCCTCAAGATGAGCTCACGTAAATCAATCTTCAGTGGAATTACTGAAAATATGTGTGGCCTTCGACTAAGTGCATCAGCTACTTTGTTCAATGTACCCTTGATGTAAGTTATGTCAAAATCATATTCACTTAGGAGTTCTGACCACCTTCTTTGTCTAGCATTAATATCACTTTGAGTAAATATATGTTTCAAACTTCTATGATCTATTTTCAATTCAAATTTAGTTCCTACCAGATAATGTCGCCAAAGTCGCAAGGCATGAACTATGGATGCTAGTTCCAGATCATGGGTTGCATAGTTTTCTTCATGAGGCCTTAAATTCCTAGAGGAATATGCAATCACCCTACCCTCTTGTGATAAAATGGCACCCAATCCACCTTTTGACACATCTGTACATACAATGAATGGTTTATCCATATCTGGAACCTTCAATATCGGAGATGTAGTCAAACATTGCTTGAGCTTGGAAAAAGCTTGCTCACACTCATCTCCCCACTTAAATCGCACTCCCTTCCAAAGCAATGAAGTGATTGGACTGGATATTTTTGAAAACCCTTTAACAAATCTCCGATAGTATCCTGCCATACCCATGTAACTACGCACTTCATGTGCATTAGAGGGTGTTGGCCATCTTGAAATTGCATCGATCTTTGTTGGGTCAACTGAAATTCCTTCACTGGAGATAATGCGTCTAAGATAATGGATCTTTGATTGAAAAAAATAGCATTTGGACATTTTTGCATAAAGCTTATTTTCTCTTAAGCATTGCAATACCACTCTTAGGTGTTGCTCATGCTCTTCAGGGGAATTTGAATAGATTAGGATGTCATCAAGGAACACTTGTACAAATTTGTCCAAGTACTTCCGAAATACACCATTCATCATACTCATAAAAACTCTTGGGGCATTAGATAACCCAAAGGGAACAACCACGAACTCATAATGACCAAAACGAGTTCGAAAAGCAGTTTTGGAAATATCCTCTTCTTTAACTCTAAGCTGATGATATCCTGATCGAAGATCGATCTTGGAGAATACAGTGGCTCCCTTCATTTGATCAAATAGATCATCATTGCGAGGAAAAGGATATTGATTTCGAATACTTACTCAATTTAATTGTCTATAATCAACACAGATCTGAAGGGATCCATCCTTCTTCTTTACAAATATCACGGGAGCTCCCCAAGGTGAAACACTAGGTCTAATCATACCCCGATCCAATAACTCTTGAAGTTTCACTTGCAACTCACGAAGTTCAACAATAGACATTCGGTAGGGAGTTTTGGATATAGGTTCAGTACCAGGCTTAAGCTCCATGGAGAAGTCAATCTCACGCTTTGGAGGTAAACCAAGCAAATCCTCTGGAAAGACATCAGAGAATTCTGAAAGGAAAGGATATTGTTCAAAGGACGAAAGCTCTCCCTAATTTAAGGTCATTACAGCATACATTTGACATTTTTTTCTAAGACTTCACTTCACCTGCAAGAATGAGATAAGTCTTAAGGAAACAGGTCTTCTTTTGCCAAGGAGAACCCTAGACTGACCCTCATCACTCAAAAACTAAAGGGTTTTGCTTCGACAATCGAGCACAACCTAACGAGATTCAAGCCAGTCCATCCCAATTATCACATCATAGTGACCAAGTGGTGTCACATAAAGATTCGCATGTGTGACACACACTCCTAGGTCTAAAGGGAACTCTTTCACTAAGCAGTCAACCTTTTGAGATCGTCCTGAAGCCATCTCAACCTGATTGAGATCATCTTGCTCTATTGCCACCAATTTACATTTCAATAAATCATTAGGAGAAATAAAACTTTCAGTTGCACTGGGATCAATCAAAATAGTAACATCCATACCATTTAGCTTACCAGATGCTTCAAGTACAGTAGATTGATGCTCGACTTGGCGATTTTACAACACTGCATGAATCCTATGGGCCCTACGCATATCTCTAACAGTGGCTTGTTCCTGCTCTGATTTTGATTTAGTCTTATTTGTAGGGCAATCTCTCTCATAATGAGGTCCTCCACAAGTCCAGCATCCATTAGTGGGAGGATCTTTCATAAATTTGACCCTTTTATTAGGTGTTTCTTGAGTACGAGCACTACTTTGCTGAAGTTGATGCCTTGAATTATTTCCTTGTTTATTAAAAGTATGATTCTTTTGGGATCCCTGATGATGTGAACCACCTAACTTATGTCTTAAATATTGGCCTCCCCTTCGAGTATGTTTCCCATGGAATGATAGATTTGTGGTTTTATCCTTGCCTTTGTTGCCCAACAATTCTTCCTCAGCTATAATTGCTTGTTGCACTACCTCATGCAATGTAGTAGGCCTCAAAATGCGCACCTTCTCCTTTATGATAGGATTCAACCCATACAAAAACTTGTTTACCTTGAGGGATTCGGTATTTAGATGGGTGGCATATCTAAGCAATTCCATGAATCGTGCTTCATATTCAAGGATTGTCTTAGTTCCTTGCTTAAGATCATGGAACTCATTCAACTTCCTCTCCAAGTATTCATCAGAAAGGTACTTTGCTCGAAATTTCTCTTCAAATCGTTCCCATGTCAAGGTAGACATGGAGTACCCCAATTGGGACTCTAAGTTCCTCCACCATAATAGTGCACTCTCCTTAAGTTGGTAAATAGCTAACTTTGCCTTTTGGTTGCTAGAATAGTTCCGCAACTCAAAACATATGTGCATGTTTTCCAACCAAGCTTCTGCTACCTCCCCTTTTGTGGTGCCCTTAAAGATAGGAAGCTTAAATTTTTCCAACTCCCTATGTACATCTCCATCAGATGGTATTTCTTGCCTTTCTGCTTGAGATGAAGAACCAGGCACTGAAGGATTTCCGCCAACCCTATTAATCAATACTTCAGTCATCTTTTGGAAAGATAACATCATATCCCTTACTTACCTAATGGATATTTGTTCAGATTCATTGGCTTGGGGAGGTGGAGATGAGACTTCCTTCCTCCTCCTTGATGCTCTTTCCATGATTACTTAACCTGACCAAAAAAAAGATCAGGTAAGTAAATAAAGTACTTAGCTTTGATCGTTAGCAAGCCCTAGGTCCTATAACTTTGAACTTGGCTCGATACCCCTCTGAGCCAACCACCTTACCTACCATAATTATTATAGAGAAATATATTAAATAAAAATGCGATTTTTTTATTTTTTAAAATTATTATTTTATTTATTTATTTATTATTATTATTATTATTTATTTATTTAATTATTTTTTATATAGAATTTATTGGTGTCCTTTACACTACACCCTAAATTCTTCCAAGATCCAAAAAAATACAACCATAATACTTGCTTCTCAAGACTAAAATCACCCTTAAAATATACATGATTTAGTGGGATGAATAAAATGTCTAACTTTATGACAAACAATTTACAATAAGCTAATTGTTAATTTCCGTTGTAATTAAATGTGTTCAAGAGTGACTAATAACATGCTTATGGATTATTTTCTTAAAAGGATAATTTAAATTACATAGAGTTGGCATCCCATAATTAGGAATTCATATGTGAGCCGATATTAACAGGATGCCCAGAAATGCGATTCTTGAAAACAACAACTACCCAAGAATCCTACAATCTCATTTATGACTTCTATCAAACACATAGTATGAAAACTTATCTAGAGCTGTAAAAAGAGAAGGAGAATATAAATTAAGTCATTAAAACATTTTCATCCAATTCATAACAGCCTACAAGATTCATCCATTAGGACTTTCTTTCAATCGACTCAACATTATACAAGAAAATACTTCAACAATCATTACGAAATTTCCTCACATTTGGTGCAACACTTCATATACATGTAAGTTTCAGCAAACAACCAAACAAGCAAAAGCTTATGAAATAAACAAAAAAAATGCATAATATAATTTGACCCAC
Organism: Pinus albicaulis; assembly: GCA_034641835.2. Taxonomy (NCBI): domain Eukaryota; kingdom Viridiplantae; phylum Streptophyta; class Pinopsida; order Pinales; family Pinaceae; genus Pinus; species Pinus albicaulis. The sequence goes on from CM076578.1 coordinate 1,808,153,186, forward strand.
ATACCTGAGAATGAATTTGTACACTCCAAGAGGATGGATGTATGCTCCAGCTCCAATAAGAGTATGCTCCAATGCCAATATCCTTACCAACTCATCATGAACCACCCGGTTTTCCTCCCAACCATATCCAAGAAGAACTTCTCCCCTTGGAACCCCCGAGCTGCAAAAGCTCACAACCAGTATCACGATACAACAGTAGAGAGAGAGAGAGATGCAAGGCAACTCAGGAAGGTAGTTTTCACTTCCTCTAAATACCACTCATGTTCAACCTCAATAGACACTTAGTAGATTAGTAAGGAATCCAGATTTGTTTTGGAAGAAATTGGATACTCTCCATATCTCTCACAACCTTCCTCAAGTCTCTTCCACTCTTGGCATCACCCTCCTCCCCCAAGTGAGAATACATGAGACTCATATATAGGAGGAGAAACCAATTATTGTCATAAAGGAGGAGTAATATGCATGCATTGTATTCCATTTAGAGGAGTGTAACTTATGCCATTAAGGAGAGGTATGCATGCCTTATTTAAGGAGAGTGTAACATATGCATTAAAGAGAGTGTAAGAGGAATATTTTATGACATATCTTTAATGAGTGTAAGAAGAATATTTTATGACATATCTTTAATGAGTTTAAGAGGAATATGCCATTCCTCGATGAGTGCATAAAAGAGAGTGCAATGTAATATTTAAAATAGAGAGAGTTACATAGAGCCATGAGAGTCATGAAAGAGATAGGTGTGAATTGATTGAATGGATAAAGTTAATTTGTAATTCCCTTTTAATAAAATATCATAGTCTCATAAAAGATAATGATAATACTAATAATATTGAGGATTAAGTCAATATTGAACTATTAGGATTGATTAAAGATAAGTTAAGTTAATTTCCTTCAACTGAGATTGATTACTAATTTATGCAAGGAGATTTACTATTTTTGGAAAGTCATGCTTGAGATGCTAGACATGACTTTCTATTTTTAGAAAGTCATTCCAAAATTGTTAGATTGAGATTTATCCATGAGTGGTATTTTTCTTTCGGAGAATAGGGATTCCGCACCCCTATTTCATGCATCTCCGTGCCTTAGTAGATTGAGGACTCCGCGCCCTGATCTACTCCAAAGATATAAGATTCCATAACTTGATCTTTTTAAATATTTATGACTCCGCGCCCTAAATATATAAGACTCCACGTCTTTATATTTCTTGGATTTAGGACTCCACACCCTAATTTACATGCTTTCTCATCTACTGTGCTTTGAAACTCCACGTTTCTCCTTATGATACTGATTGTGATCTTTTACCCATTTGATGGTTCATTGGTAAGGCCTTGTTTGAAGACCTACATACATCACAATCTCATAGATCAAATGAATCATATGAATTTCATAATGACATTAAATTAACCACATTTTACCATGAATGGTGCATGACTTCCACAGTCATTTGGGTTTTGAAGAAATGACTTCCACGGTCATTTATCCTTGTTGGAAAATGATCTGGTCCCCTACCACATACTGCTCAGTACAATGTTAGACATATATATAATCATGCAAGTCATGTATCATCCATAAAACATAATTTAACCATTTTTTTTTTCCACATAACCATGAGCATCCATGGGTCTATGTGTCTCAATCCAGGTTCTCCATCCATGTCATACACCTGATACACAAGTCAGATGCAAAAAAGAGAGACATATGCATAACATCATATAAAACACATAATCAAATATACCACACATAAGGGAAAATACAACTACATAAAACATTTTTCCCAAACCAAGGGTCAATCTTCCATACATAAACTATGGATATAAAACATTGTTACCCAATATAGTGATCACTATGACATACATAAACATAAAGAGGAAATACAATCATATATATATATAGTTTTATTCCTCAATCTAGTGATCAATATTCCATATATATATAACTCATCAAAAATAACCCTTAATAGGAGTGACAAAAATATACTAGGAAAAAAATAGGACACTACATACTCCTCCTCTTGGAGGAAACTTGGCTCGAAGTTTTATTAAACAAAAATGGAAACTCTAGATGCATAGAAGATGCATCTTCCCAAGTGGCGGAACTAGGACTGTATGGGTCCCATTGGACCTTTACTTGGTCCACCATACGACGTCTGAGCTGTCGAGTGCGATGGTCCAAAATGAAAACTGGCTCTGCCTTCAGAGTCCCCTCACCTGTTACCTGTAATTGATGCCAATCTAAAATGTGAGAAGGATCATGAACATACTTACGCAACACTGAAATATGAAATACATCATGCATGCGATGAAGAACTGGTGGTAGAGCAAGACGATATGCCACAGGTCCTATCCTTTCGATGATCTCAAAAGGCCCAACAAAACGAGGAGAGAGCTTAGATCCTTTCCCAAATCTAATAGAGCTTTTCTGAGGTTTTACTCGAAGAAAAACAAATTCCCCCTCTTTAAAACTACGATCCAATCTATGCATATCAGCATAGCTCTTCTGTCTATCATGTGCCTCCTTTAATATTTGTCTTATACGACACACCTGTTCCTCCATTTCTTGAAGAATTTAAGGACCTACAGAGATTCTTTCCTCTAATCTATCCCAACTTAAAGGTGTTCTGCATGGTCTTCCATACAATAGCTCATAAGGGGCCATACCAAGAGATCGGTGATAACTGTTATTGTAAGCAAACTCCACAAGAGGAAGATAATCTTCCCACTTAGATTGTTGATCCATTACATACATTCTAAGCATGTCCTCCAACACTTGATTTACTCTTTCAGTTTGACCATCAGTTTCTGGATGATAAGCTGTACTGAAATTTAATTGTGTCTGAAGAGCTCCCTGGAAACTAGTCCAAAATCTTCCTGTGAATATAGAGCCCCTGTCTGATATGATTCTCTTCGGAAAACCATGAAGTCTAACGATCTCCTTTATAAATACTTGTGCTATTTCAGCTGCTTTGTAAGTATCTCTAACAGGTATAAAATGGGCACTCTTAGTAAGCTTATCCACCACCACCAAAATGGAGTTGTGCCTTTTGGTTGTTTCAGGTAATTCAGCAATAAAGTCCATAGATATTTCTTCCCATTTGGACTCAGGGATATTATGCGGCTGCAACAATCCTGCTGGATGACCATGCTCTGCTTTAACTAGCTGACATTCCAAACACTTTGCCACAAAATTTGCTACATCCTTCTTCATACCTGTCCAAAAGAAAATTTTCTTTAAATCAGCATACATCTTTTGGACTCCCGGGTGAGCCATATATACTGCACGGTGAGCTTCTTGCAAAATGAACTCACGAAGCCCATCTTGATCTGGAACTACAATTCTTTGCATAAATCTCACCATTCCATCATCATCACAAGAATAGCCTTCTACCTTGCTTTTCTTAGCCTCCTCCCCACAAAGAGAAACTTTAACCTCCTTACACCAATCATCTACATCTTGTGCCCTCAAGATGCGCTCCCGTAAATCAATCCTCAGTGGAATTACTGAAAATATGCGTGGCCTTCGACTAAGTGCATCGGCTACTTTGTTCAATGTACCCTTGATGTAAGTTATGTCAAAATCATATTCACTTAGGAGTTCTGACCACCTTCTTTGTCTAGCATTAAGATCACTTTGAGTAAATATATGTTGCAAACCTCTATGGTCTGTTTTCAATTCAAATTTCTTTCCCACCAGATAATGTCGCCAAAGTCGCAAGGCATGAACTATGGCTGCTAGTTCTAGATCATGGGTTGCATAGTTTTCTTCATGAGGCCATAACTTCCTAGAGGAATATGCAATCACCCTACCCTCTTGTGATAAAATGGCACCCAATCCATCTTTTGACGCATCTGTACATACAATGAATGGTTTATCCATATCTGGAACCTTCAGTATTGGAGCTGTAGTCAAACATTGCTTGAGCTTGGAAAAAGCTTGCTCACACTCATCCCCCCACTTAAATCGCGCTCCCTTCCAAAGCAATGAAGTGATTGGGCTGGCTATTTTTGAAAACCCTTCAACAAATATCCGATAGTATCCTGCCATACCCATGAAACTACGCACTTCATGTGCATTAGAGGGTGTTGGCCATTCTAAAATTGCTTCGATCTTTGCTGGGTCAACTGAAATTCCTTCGCTGGAGATAATGTGTCCAAGATAATGGATCTTTGATTGAAAAAAATAGCATTTGGACATTTTTGCATAAAGCTTATTTTCTTTTAAGCATTGCAATACCATTCTTAGGTGTTGCTCATGCTCTTCGGGGGAATTTGAATAGACTAGGATGTCATCAAGGAACACTTGTACAAATTTGTCCAAGTACTTCCGAAATACACCATTCATCAGACTCATAAAAACTCCTGGGGCATTAGATAACCCAAAGGGAACAACCATGAACTCATAATGACCAAAACGAGTTCGAAAAGCAGTTTTGGAAATATCCTCTTCTTTAACTCTAAGCTGATGATATCCTGATCGAAGATCGATCTTGGAGAATAAACTGGCCCCCTTCATTTGATCAAATAGATCATCAATGCGAGGCAAAGGATATTGATTTCGAATAGTTACTCGATTCAATTGCCTATAATCAACAGAGAGCCGAAGGGATCCATCCTTCTTCTTTAGAAATATCACGGGAGCTCCCCAAGGTGAAACACTAGGTCTAATCATACCCCGATCCAATAACTCTTGAAGTTGCACTTGCAACTCACGAAGTTCAACAATAGACATTCGGTAGGGAGCTTTGGATATAGGTTCAGTACCAGGCTTAAGCTCAATGGAGAAGTCAATCTCACGCTTTGGAGGTAAACCCGGCAAATCCTCTGGAAAGACATCAGAGAATTCTGAAAGGAAAGGATATTGTTCAAAGGACGAAAGCTCTCCCTCATTTAAGGTCATTATAGCATACATTTGACATTTTTTTCTAAGACTTCGCTTCACCTTCAAGAATGAGATAAGTCTTAAGGAAACAGGTCTTCTTTTGCCATGGAGAACCCTAGACTGACCCTCATCACTCAAAAACTGAAGGGTTTTGCTTCGACAATCGAGCACAGCCCAGCGAGATTCAAGCCAGTCCATCCCAATTATCACATCATAGTGACCAAGTGGCGTCACATAAAGATTCACATGTGTGACACACACTCCTAGGTCTAAAGGGCACTCTTTCGCTAAGCAGTCAACCTTTTGAGATCGTCCTGAAGCCATCTCAACCTGATTGAAATCATCTTGCTCTATTGCCACCAATTTACATTTCAATAAAGCATTAGGAGAAATAAAACTTTCAGTTGCACCAGGATCAATCAAAATAGTAACATCTATACCATTTAGCTTACCAGATGCTTCAAGTACAGTAGATTGATGCTCGACTTGGCGATTCTGCAACACTGCATGAATCCTATGGGCCCTACCCATATCTCTAACAGTGGCTTGTTCCTGCTCTGATTTTGCTACAGTCTTCTTTGTAGGGCAATCTCTCTCATAATGAGGTCCTCCACAAGTCCAACATCCATTAGTGGGAGCAGCTTTCATAAATTTGACCCTTTTATTAGGTGTTTCTTGAGTGCGAGCACTACTTTGCTGAAATTGATGCCTTGAATTATTTCCTTGTTTATTAAAAGTATGATTCTTTTGGAATCCCTGATGATGTGAACCACCTGACTTATGTCTTACATATTGGCCTCCCCTTCGAGTATGTTTCCCATGGAATGATATATTTGTGGTTTTATCCTCGCCTTTGTTGCCCAAAAATTCTTCCTCAGCTATAATTGCTTGTTCCACTACCTCATGCAATGTAGTAGGCCTCAAAATGCGCACCTTATCCTTTATGATAGGATTCAACCCATACAAAAACTTGTTTACCTTGAGGGATTCGGTATTTAGATGGGTGGCATATCTAAGAAATTCCATGAATCGTGCTTCATATTCAAGGATTGTCTTAGTTCCTTGCTTAAGATCATGGAACTCATTCAACTTCCTCTCCAAGTATTCAGCAGAAAGGTACTTTGCTCGAAATTTCTCTTCAAATCGTTCCCATGTCAAGGTAGACATGGAGTACCCCAATTGGGACTCTAAGTTCCTCCACCATAATAGTGCACTCTCCTTAAGTTGGTAAATAGCTAACTTTGCCTTTTGGTTGCTAGAATAGTTCCGCAACTCAAAACATAGGCACATGTTTTCCAACCAAGCTTCTGCTACCTCCCCTTTTGTGGTGCCCTTAAAGATAGGAAGCTTAACTTTTTCCAACTCCCTATGTACATCTCCATCAGATGGTATTTCTTGCCTTTCTGCTTGAGATGAAGAACCAGGCACTGAAGGATTTCCCCCAACCCTATTAATCAATACTTTAGTCATCTTTTGGAAAGATAACATCATATCCCTTACTTCCCTAATGGATATTTGTTCAGATTCATTGGCTTGGGGAGGTGGAGATGAGACTTCCTTCCTCCTCCTTGATGCTCTTTCCATGATTACTTAACCTGACCAAAAAAAAGATCAGGTAAGTAAATAAAGTACTTAGCTTTGATTGTTAGCAAGCAAGCCCTAGGTCCTAGAGTTTT